>JAODAL010015975.1:0-82100 GCA_025379985.1 Phyllomedusa bahiana | reverse complement strand
CCTGACCTACACACTGTGTCATTGTCCACGTCGACCTCATGCTGCCCTGGGCTGCTCCCGTACCTACACACTGTGTCATTGTCCCACTCTGTGGCCTACTCCTGTTTTTGCCACCTCCAGAATGTCATTGTGCCACTGTCTGACCTCATGCTGCTGCTGCCGTGACCTACACATTTTGTCATTGTGCCACTGTCTGACCTCATGCTGCTGCTGTGGCTGCTGCCGTGACCTACACACTGTATCATTGTGCCACTCTGTGGCCTACTCCTTTTTTTGCCACCTTTAGATTGTCATTGTGCCACTGTCTGACCTCATGCTGCTGCTGCTGTTGATGCCGTCAACTCCAAACTATGTCATTGTGCCACTCTTTGGCCTACTCCTGTTTTTGCCACCTTCAGAATATCATTGTGCCACTCTCTGACCTCATGCTGCTGTGGCTGCCGCCGTCACTCCACACTCTGTCACTGATGTTGCCACCTGAGCTCTCAGCTTGTTTTTTTCCAGCTGGCGCTGCCATGACTTTATCAGGCTACATTCCCCCTTCAGTTTTTGATCAGTTTTGCCCTCTTAAGTACCCAGGGAATTTTATAGTGAAGCGATTCTAAGAGCGGCGGCAGTCATGTGCATGTCATACTAAAACACAACCTTGTATGAAGACCAAACCAAGCTCCCTCTGCATATTTAAGCATGGCACAACGTTCTACAGCACCCTGCAGGCTGTGTGCAGCCTGGAAATAGCAGTTTTTTTAACGTGATTCGTCCCGAAGTAATTCGGAAGAAAGTTATTTTTTGTCACGAAATTCGGCGAAGTGAGCGAACCGAATTTCGAGAAATTCGCCCATCTCTAATAATAACATATACAGTCATGAGAAAACGAAAGTGCACCCACTTTGAACGATAGTTTTATGTATAAGGACATAATAATAATAATAATAATAATAATAATGAAGCATCTGGTTCTTAGGTCTTAAAAATATATTAATATTAACACAAGACAGATTTTATGAAGTCTTAATTTCTTTTAAAAATACTAGGCTACAATGTAGAGCTTTCTGTGAAAACTAAGTAAACCTTTACTGTTTCCATAGTATCAGCCATATGCTGCTAATCAATGCCTTTGATCACCAGCAAGTTTTACCACCTCTATAAGAGCAGAAGTTTTGTAAGTTTGTTGGTCTGGAGCTATTAGGTGTGTGAGAGCAGAATGTCAAGGAGGAAAGACACCAGCAATGATCTTAGAGTACCAGTTGTTGTTAATCAATTTGGAAAGGGTGTTAAGTCCATCATTCTATAGTGATAATACATTTTTATAAGTGGAGTAATTCAAGACAATTGATAGTCTTCCCAGAAGTGGACGTTACAGCAAATTCCCCCCAAGGTCACACCATGCAATACTCAAAAAAATTACAAAAAAATAGAGCCATATATCAATTAGACTTTACAGGACTCAGCATGTTAAATATTCAAGTTCATGGTAGCACAGATTAAACCCTTAAGGTCTAAGCCTGATTTGGACTCTTTTTAAATCTGACATGTGTCATTTTATCTGGGAATAACTTTTTAATGGTTTACCTATTCATGTGATTTCAGATTGTTTTCTCGTGAAACATTGTACTTTAAGTTAGCAATTAATTTTGGTCAAAAAAGCCTTGTTTATTTGTGAAAGATATCAAAATGTTGTGAAGATTTGGAAAAATGTCAAAGTTTCACTTTCAAAGTTTAAAAATTTCTGAGTGTAAGACAGATAGTCATACCAAACAAAATAGTAAATAATGAACATCTACCATATGTCTACTTTATGTTGACATAATTTTTTAAACAGTCGTTTGTTTTTTTGAAACATTAGGGAGCGCTTAAATTTGTTAGCAATTTTTAACATTTTCAAGACACAGATTTTTTTTAAAGACGAGTCCAATTCTGGTGTGGCTTTGAAGGGCCTGTATGTTAGACACCCCCATAAATTACTACATTTAAAAAACTAAATGCCTCGAGTTATTTAAAACAACACTAGAGAGTTTTCAACCCTCTAGGTATTTCACAGATATCAAAGTAAAGAAGAAAATTTCCCCTTTTTTTTGCATATTTAAATTTGTATCCATTATTTACTGGAACAAACTAGATGATAACATGAATTTGCAACTCACTACTGATTCCCCTGATTCCACTGTTTATATAGATATCCTATATGTGGGTGGCCTTAGTGTGCTATTTGACTCAACCACAAGCCTCAGAATAGGAGTAGCACCTACTGGATTTTCTGGTCTCATTTTCATTAGGCTATATTTTAGGCACCATTACAGGTTTTTGGACACCATAAGGTGCTAAAACTTAATAAACACCCCTAAAAAGACCTAATTTTGGAAACTGCACCCAATAAGAAATATATCAAGGGGGAGTGACTATATTGACCCGACAGATGCTTCACAGATTTTTTTTTTTTTTTTTACGTTAGGCTGTGAAAACAACAATTTTTTTTTTTTCCAATATAATGCTGATTTAGCTGAAAATGTTTCATTCTTACAAGGAATCCTGAAAATAAGCATTGCAAAATGTATTACACTTTATCTTCCAAGTTCGGCAATACTCTATAGGTGGACGTAAACTGCTGTTTGGGTGCATGGATGGGCATACAAGGGAGGGAGCGCTATTTGACTTTTGGAACACAAATTTACAGATGTAGCAGAGTCTAGCTTGACCATGATATCACGGCTTGTTGTGTTATCTTCTCTCATCTGTAAAGAAAGGCCATTGAAAAGTATTGAGAAAGTAGAGATAACACTCTGTGCCGTGATATCACAGTGCATTATCTGTTCTTTTTAGTTCTGCTACATCTGTAGGTTGGTGCCATGTCGCATTTACAAAACCCCCACAGTGCAGAACAGATGAAACCTTCCAGAAGTCAACCCATCTTGGATCCAACAAACCTCAGGGACCTCATCTAGGTGTGTATTGTGCATTTTGGGTGCACAGGAGTTCTACAGTATTTTCTTAGCTTAGGGCAATGAAAATAAAATAAAACACCTGCAGTTCCGCCATTGTTTTTTGGGCATCGTTTTTTGCAGCGTTCCCCATGCAGAACAAATGACAGGATAATTTTACTGTGCGGATATTACAATTATATAAATTTTATATAGTTTTTTTATGTTTTGCCACTTTTACAAAATAGAAATGCATCTGTAAAAAATCGTGATTTTATGTCATCATAGTTTAACAGTCGTAACTTTTTTATTTTTTTATATATGAAGCTGATTAAGGGCTTTTTTTGCGTAATGAGTTGTTGTTTTCATTGGTACCATTATAGGGCTAATCTAACACTTTTTTTCCAGGTTTTTGGGATGCGGAGTGAACAAAATACAGTCATACAGGAAATGTGTTTTAAAATTTGTTAAAGCAGTCACCGTGCAGTATAAATTATATGCTGGCTTTACTCAGCAGGTCGATACGATTACAGCAATATCCAGTTTATATATTTTATGTTTTACTGCTTTTTTTTTTTATCATGAAATTTTTATTCTTTTATAATTTTTCAGATTAATAAAACATAACATTGCACAAGTTACAGAGCTTATTAACAACCTGTTATCTCAAGATTGAAAATACTGTGAACAGTGGAAATCAGTATATTAAAACATCTTATAATGACATACAACCCAAAAGGCATAGTTGTCCAGAGCTCTACACAACCGTATTCTTGACATCAGTAAACATAAACCTAACAAAACACATGTTGGTGCAATGTTGAGATTGGAATATGACAAGAAAAGAAAAGAGGTAGGCATTTGTTTGAGCACATGAGGAGGAGAGACGCTTTTGCATTTTCTTCTACCGAACTTCTGCCCCTGCATCTATGAGACCTGAAGCTTCCTTACCATCTGGTGTTTCATATACCATTTGGTTGCAGAGAAAGTCTGCATAAAAGATTTGACATCAGTTTTCGTCATGAATGTCGTAATAAAGTTTTCCCATACCGCAAAAAACTTCCCTGTCTGTGCTACCTTATTGTAGATTATTGCAAGCTTGTCCATCTCCATGTGTTCCCTGACCATTTGTACTACCATCCTCATTGATAGGGTTTGTGCCGCTAGCCACTCCCTGAGCAGGCACCTCTTGGCTGCCATTAAGAATATATGTATAATCTTATTTATTGTTTATTCCGATTTTTCCGCCTTTTCCCCCGTCCTTTCCGGGAGCTTATGAAATAGAAACATTTCGGGTACAACTGGAAGGGTTATAGACATTTTACTCTTTAGCATCTGAGCGAGTGCATTCCAGAATCCCTGTGTGGTTGGACACGACCAAATGCCATGCTTCAAATCCGTAAGAGGACTCATGCATTTCGGACATGCAGCCATCCAATCCGGGAAGGACGGGTAAGGTAGGATATTGAAACCGTATATGGCCCTGTACGCTAGTCTAAAATAAGTGTCCCTCCACGCCTCACTCACCACTGCTTTTCTGATCTGATTCCACCCTTCTAAAACTTTCTGAGCTATATCAATATCCGGGAAATCTTTTTCCCATTTCCTAAATATTTCACCCGACGTTGGATCTTCACCGGGGCAACGTAATGCTGCATACAGTTGGGATAAGGAATGAGGTGTATTCACTGCCCTTGCCAGAGTGTCCATTACAGTTATTTTAGTCAGGTTTCCTATCTGACCAGCTCTTTTTTTTTAGAAAGTCTGTTATATGTCTATATTTCAGAAATGTTGTGCTCCCAATATCATATTTCTCCTGAACCTCTATAAATGAGAGAAATCTTCCCTCCCGTTGGTTCATTAGTGACATAGCCTGGTGCACCCCTTTCTCCTTCCATTGCGTTAAACTTGCCTGGCCCTGGCCTGGGAGAAATTCTGTGTGTCCCTCCCACATTAAATACCCACTAAATTGAAATAGGAGTTTAAATAGCTTCCTGGCCGCCTTCCAAGCTCCTATGGTATCCAGGGTTATCAAGCTTTGGCGCGCTATCTTCGGGAGTGCGGCGTATGAGGTGTGTAAGAGCGCATTAAGATTCCAAGGGGTCATTAACTCCCTCTCTAGATCTGTATTAGAGAGAAAGGAAGTTCCCTTGATCCAATCCAGACTGTGACGAAGCAACAATGCCAAATTATATAGTCTTATATTGGGTAAATTCAATCCTCCTATATCCTTTGGCAACGCCAACTTCTTATACGCTATCCTTGGGCATCTTTCTTTCCAAATAAATTTTATAAATACTGACCTTAGTTTAATAATACACAAATGTTTTAGCAGGAGGGGTATCGTTTGCATTGGATATAAAAGTCTTGCGAAGCTAATCATTTTAACAAGATGACATCTTGCCATCAAGGGAATCGGTAGATGTACCCACCTAGTCAGTTCTGTGCAGATTTTTTGTTATTAGTGGGGGGAAATTTAGGTCATAAAGAGATTCAGGTGTTTTATCTACATTAATTCCCAAGTATTTTATATGGCCCTTAGCTATAGTCACCGGTAGATGTCTCAGCTTATTAGTATTGTTGTGCGGTGGGGGTGTAAGGTCTTGTATCTCCAATTTATTAATGTTAACTTTAAAACCCGAGCTATTTCCGAATTGAGTTAAGGTGTTTAGAACCAAGGGTACATCCCTTGTCGGGTTGGAACAGAAGAAGAGAATGTCGTCTGTGAATAGCGCTATTTTCAGAGATTGCCTTCCAGTCAGAATCTCTTTAAACTCTTGCACTCCATGGCCAATATTCCATACTGGTGGTTCTATGGCAATGTTAAACAACAGGGGTGACAGCGGACACCCCTGCCTCGTACCTCTCCCCAGCAGAAAAGATTCTGATAGGAATCCCGGAATGGCAATCCTAGCCGATGGGTTACTATATAGGGAACGGATATATTGTTGAAATCGTCCTTCAAATCCCTTTCGAATTAGTACTTTTCCCATCCACTCCCAGCTCACATTGTCAAATGCCTGTTCGGCATCGATTGACAGCAGAGCTGGGGATCTGTGGTTGTGGGGGTGAAATTTGATATCATCCAGCACCATCAATACTTTGCGGATGTTTTTAACTGTTGACCTATTTTTAACGAAGCCAACTTGGTGGTCCGAAATCAAATTAGGTAGTATTATGGCGAGTCGGTCCGCCATTATCTTAGAGGCTATTTTTAGATCGACATTGATAAGGGAAATAGGTCTATACGACTCTGGACAGTTGAGGATTCATGGAGAGAGTTTGTTGTTTTATAATCTATACACCAGTTACGCAAGCAATTCCCAAAATCTTCATCATTATACAAATATGAGGGGAAGCGTCATATATACTCTGTTCCTCGGGTCATGAAGTCATGAATCTGTAGGCGGATAGGCGCGTGATCTGATATTAGTATGTCCTCTATTGTGGCTGCCCTTACTCTTTTTGCAATCTGGCGTGTCGTTAGGAAATAGTCAATTCTTGACCAAGTTGCATGAGGAGCAGAATTAAAAGAATAATCCCTCCCCTCTGGATGTAGCGTCCGCCATACATCTATAAGGTCAACACGTCCTACCAACTTTCTTAGATTCCTGTCTCTACTGATTCCCTTAGAGGATCTGTCTTCCAAGGTGTTAAGTACCTTGTTAAAATCTCCTCCAATGATTTTTAGAGGGATGTCGTCCGCTATCAGTTGCTGTGTCAAATTCTGGAAAAAACTTTTGTTATCTCCATTCGGTCCGTACACATTATATATGGCCATCTTGGTATTTGCTACAGAAATTACAATTTTAACAATTCTGCCTTCCAGGTCCTGGGTTTGTTCTACTAGGGAATAGGATAAATTTTTCCTCATCAATATGATTACTCCAGCTTTCTCCCCCACCCCTGCTGAGCCATAAATCTCGCCTACCCACAAATTTTTTAATCTGACGAAGTCCCCTTGCTCTAAATGGGTCTCTTGTAATAATGCCACGTCAGAGTTTAACCTCTTCAGATGCCTCAGTACCATGATCCGTTTTTCTGGGTACCGGAGTCCCTTCACATTCCAGGAGATTATGTTAATCATTGTGCCTAATGAATGTGGTTCCTTGCCTGATGACATATCCCTCTCTCCTACCCATTTTAAGACATCTTAAGCCCATTGTGTGCTCCTCTCTCTTAGTGAACCTAAAATGAGCCAACCGGGAGCGTGTAAATTTTGTGCCTCTCAGTTGCTGATCATGACCGTACCTCCATTGAATTACCAACATTTGAAACAAGATAAACAACATAGCTGCTCGTAACAAAACAAAGCCAACAAAGCGGGGTTTCCCAACCCCTTTCTAAAACCCAGAAGGAGACAAATGTGTCCCTATGGCTCCTTCCCTTATGGGTTGTGGAACTTCTCTTTTTTCCGACATGCAGCGACGTCACTCAATAGCTCAATAACATATAAAAATCCTCCTGTCGCTCCCAGAGTGGCCCGCTCCCGCTGCTATCCCACCATTGTGCAGAAATTCTGTACCCCACTGCAGAGTCTTTAGATCCTTTAAACAAAACAGTGTTAAGCTTCAAGTGCCAAAACCTGGCCCTGGATGCCATGGTGGCATCCCCTCCATCAGGTAGCCCCCCACGTCCCCGAAAAGGAGTCAGGGGGAAGCCCCCAGGGGAAAGGACACCCCCACAGCCACCCCCCACCCTTGCATTAACAAAAATGACATTTTCTAAACAAAGCATGTTACACCTGTGTCACATAAATATGGGTATTGTGATAGGATGCTCCTGTCAGGCAGCCCCACACCCCCAATTAATGGGATCAGGGGGAGAGACCTCTCCACAACCCCCTCATCCCCAACTTAACCGAAGTTTCCTATAGATAGATGAATGACATTTTCAAAGAACCCCCTTTTAAACCTGAGCCATAGCTAGAAACCCATGGCATTAATTTCGTCCTCATCATCTGCCATACTCTCCGGTGGCCAAAGAAGAGGCCGGACGTTTTCGTTGCTCTTTTGGGCTAAGGGAGGAGTGTCGCACCTGGTGGTCAGTTTCCTCCCTCTGCAACTCTGGTGGAGGGGAGTCCAGGGGACGTCTCGGAGAGGGGGTTTCTGGGATGACGTCCCCCCTAGCGGACGTTTTGTTTTGACCAGATAGGATGCTGCTTCAGCTGGTGTTGAAAACATGGAGAAGGTCCTGTTTTTATGGAAAACTTTAAGCACCGACGGGTGCTTAAACCTTTCTTGTCACCAACCTTTCTTGTCTATGGAAAAGTTCTGTGCAAACTGTGGAGAAGGCTCTGCATAGTTTCACCACATCTGCTGAGAAATCCTCGAAGAGCAACAGTGTAGCTCCTTGGTATACTAGACTATAGCGCAGTCTTTTGAAGTTCCTCAGGATCTCTGTCTTGTCGACGTAGTTGAGATATTTGACAATGACTTGTCGTGGCCTGTCTCTGCGATTATTTTGTCCTCTCAGAATTGCATCCCCTGTTTTTTCTCCCCTCAAATTGGGACCTATATGATGGGCTCTTTCTACTGTACAGCGTCGCGAAATTCCAAGCAACTCAGGGATGTCTTTCTCACAGAAATGAAGTAAGTTTTTTGGGGGAATAGCTTTTGGCAATCCTATGATCCTTAAATTGCTGCGTCTCGAATGGTTTTCTAAATCGTCTATCTTTTCAGATAGAAGTTTGTTGTCTGAGAGAACCTCTTGCAGTTGAGATCTGAGAGCATCTGCATCCATTTCAAGAGACTGCACCTTAAATTCCAACTCCTCCAGCCTATCCCCGTGCTCTCTAATATCACCTCTCACTTGGGCAAACATATGTGCCACTGTGGCGGCCAGAGTCTCTTGTAGGTCTGGAGCGATCTGACTGGCTACCTCTGTGGCAATCCATTTGTAGTTGTCATCTGGTTGTGGTGAGCTGCAGATTATGTCAGATTTCGATGACTTTGTGGATTTTGGGGATTGGTCTGGCCAACTGATTAAGTTTTCCCAGTCTGTGTGAGGTATGAGTTCAGCAACCCCCTCTTGTTCAGGAGAATGAGCCTTAACTCCCTTCCCCACTTGTTTGGCAGACTTGGACTTCCCAATCTTCAGTAAATATCTGTCCATGCACCCTTCTCTGATTTGTTTAGTAGAGATTTTGTTTCCTGAGTGAGGAGTGGTATATCAGGATCTTTCAGTTAGTTAAATACAAAGACCCAATGTCTTCAAGGGATCTGGGTCACAAGGTGAGAGTCCTTAGGTAAGTACTTTCATATGTATATTAGTACAAGTCCTCCAGCTATAAGTAGTTATATTTCCTCTTTGTTTTTTTCTTTTTTGTGGGGTCAAGTGGTTTATATGTAGCATATATTGGCAGGGAACTGTGAGTTTATCACATGTGATAGAAGTAGCAGGGCTGCAATCCTCCTGTGTTCATGTGTAATTGCGGAGTATGACTCTGGCTGACCTGCCAGTGCAGTTGCCTCCTGAATCTTTCTCTACTCCTAAATGCTGATAAGCAATGCCCTCCCCTGATCTTAGGGATAGTGTGGCCACCTCCCTCTTCTGCTCCTCCACCCGGAGCTGGAACCAACCATCCCCTCAGTTCACTGCCGTGGTCACCCGTCTCTCGGCCCGGCTGCTCTCCTCTGCTTAAACTTTGTTCCAGAAAGTAAGTGGCTGCCGCTAGCTCTCCTCTCCTCCTGAGATATCTTCAGCTCTGACTATATAGGCCGTTAAGCCCCACCTCTCTGCCTTCCGGCCTGCTTAATAGGGGAATGTGCAGGCTAGTTTCAGGAGACTACCTTGCTCAGATGCAGTCTCCGCCAGGTCAGATATATTCTGCAGAGTCTCCGCTGCACAAATATCTCCCTTGTTGGGTTACATTGCCTGGGGGGGTGGGGCGGTATGGGTGCTGGTATTCTTACTGCGGTGCTTCTCCAGACTCCTTCCTCTTTCCCCTCACTGCCATGTCGGTCGCCCGCGAAACGAGTAGTTTTACTGCTTTTACATAAAAACACTTTTATCTAGAAAAGAAAACACATGAACTAATTTAAAAACTTATTTTCCTTTATAATGTTCTGATATATAAAGCTATATAAATTCAAGAAGGTGTACTTTCTTTTTTTCATTGCTCTGCCAGCCCGACAGAGGCCAAAAAGACACAATTTTGGCCTCCGTCAGGTGAATAGTGGTCTTTGAATCTGTTTGTTGCATGGATTGCCTAACTAGTGGAAGCAGTAAGCAGACACTGCAAATGCAGCTTTAAAACACCCTCCAATGGTGGCCACATGGGAGTGTGCACACTAACAGTTTTTTGTATGCTATAAATAAGATATAGTAACAATAGTCATCTCATACTAACTCTGAGCTGATTCATAAAAAGTATTCTGGTATGTCATTAAAGTTTTAGCATTCTGTATACAATTCCTTACAACATGTAATACTCTAATATGATTTCAGTCCCAAAATGGCTTAAGTTTGCATAAAATTGCATGCTTAGGTCTGCATTATCATTATAATCATTTTGTTAAGACAAGGGCTTTTAATATTCTGTTCAGTTTCTCCCCCTGTTTTTTACTAATGAATTCGGGAAATTTCACCCCCCAAATTGTTAGTTTTTCAGGTACCAAAACATTTATTATTCTTCTTTCACTGAATGTCTGTTTAAAGCAAACAGTATCAGAAATTTGGGAATATTTCTTAAAAATTTAATGGAGAAGGCAAGGATGTGACAAAATGCTGCTTCCACTTTTCGCTGGAAAAATTTCAATTTTTCCCCTTTATTTTTTTATATTAAAGCAAACAGGGGCAAGTTTGGTTTGCCAAAATAATATTTTCTCTTGGGATAAACTTACAAATATTCCATATTTTGGGTATCCCAATTTTTGGGGACACTCAAAAGGTCATTTGTGATTTTTTTCCAGGGAAAAAAATTGGGGATTCTTGTGTTTAAAAAAATTTTCCCTGATAGGGGAAATAATGTGTCACCTGAGCCTTCCCTGAAATCCATGGCTTACTTCCATCACATTTTTAAAAAACAAATAATATATTCATCCTTTAGATATGATCAGCAGAAACATTTAAATTGTTTCTTTATGTTCCTGCAGACAGAGAGTGCCTCTGGTTAACCAAGACTCTTGAAGTCATGATATTTCCAGTTACATCCCCAAATGTATTATTGAAAAGCTGTTTAAAGGTTTTTTCTTTTTCTTTTTCTTTTTTTTTTTGTTTAGGTCTCACAAATGATTTATTAAAACTTTGTATTATATTATTAAAAATTATTTACCTCTCCCGTTGTGCAGGACCAGGCAAGGAGCCACGTCCTCCCATCTTCCCTATCCCCTGCAAACCATGTGACATTCATTGTTCACTGAACATTAGATCATACTCAGTGGGTGTGCTTTGAAGCCAAGCTCATCAGGAACATTCCCCGTAGGGGGTTGGCCTGGGATAAACGATTGGCTGTTTACGCTTATAGCCTGTGTTAAAAAGTGAATATAAGTAATTACATTAGAGTACTTACAGGGGAGGGGGAATTGTTTGTTATTCTTTAAGTCCTGCTAGCAGGACTGACTAACAATGATGGGAGCAAAAGTGACTACAGCCAAAATTTCATAGTGACTCATGAGTCCTAACATTAAATTTCATGTGCAAGTACAGAGTGGGGAGATTACACACTGTCAGCACATAAACCCTAGCAGTGATGACTGATGAGGGAAGTCCTAGATTGCACTATAGTCTGGAATTTATAGGAAAGAGATGCTAGAGGAATACTGACATTATAACAAGCGGATTTTACTGCAAAATGGATCTAAAGAAAATAATAAAAGGGAAAAAAAAAAAAGAAAACATGAAGGAGTGAAATTTTTATTTTAAATAAATGTGTTTTAGTGTTCTCTGAAATCTTTAAAATCCCAGATAACCCCATTAATAATAAAGTATTACTAAAATGTTGGGGTACTGTATATAAACAAAAACATAAAAAGTCTGACCTTTTGTCAATTTAGTGAGGGTTAAGCATAATGGGTAGGCGCCAATAGAATAACTATAATAAAAACTGGTGACAATTACAGCAAAGGTGTTATAGATTTTGGTTTGTGGTGTATGAATAATCACAGATATAACATGCTCCTCTTTTTACATTTATTGGCTTTTACTTCAGAAGGTTTCTTTGTTATACTAGTAAAGGAAACATCAGTGTAGGTTAATTTTTTTTCTGATGTAAAAATTATTTATTTTGCTATATTTTTAATTTTCTTTTATTTTCATTGGAAGTAGTGGGAGCATTAAGAGCACAAGTTTGTTTGGTGACTTACAAGGAGCATATGGACTGTTATCTTGGCACTCTTACTATTGAATACTTTACTTTTGTGGACTAAATGTAATGCAATAGGAGCACAAGGACTAGGAATATAATCATGGGAATAACATACATATGACTGACTTGTATGCTGCTCTACCAAGTAAAATATTGTGCATACTAAGACAACAGGAGACATTTATGAGAGTAGCAAAGTTTCAATATGGGGGGCAGAGGCACTGTCTGTACTGTGTTGTCTGCCGACTTCAGCCAGCTGCATTGAGAGCTAGTGCTATGTCAGAATTGTAGAAGATAAGGATCTCCTTTCTCTCTGGACACCATAAAGAGTCATTTTTGATGAGTCCCATCTCCTGAAAAAGGCTAAGAGGGAGCTATAGGACAGAAGACAAGTCAGCCAGTCAGTGTATATGTTATTTAAGATATTCACCTCCCACCCTCACCTACCTTAAGAAAATTATTTAGGTTTAGTAGGCACACTTGATTATGATTATTGAATATTTTTTTTAATCCATGCAAGATATGTTAAGAAATAAAAATTCCTGATTTTGTGGAGTAGGGTTGGTGAATACCAATATGGGTTAGTCTCTTTTAGTGCTGCTTAAGTCTGTCTCTGTGTTATTTGATACTGGCTTAGCTGAACTTGTAAAAGAATATGGGTTTGGAATGTCACAAACTCAATTTTTTCACTCTGACTCTTACCCTAACCTAATCCAAATCCTGACGCTACTTGTTACCCTAACCCTAAAGCTAGGGTTAGGGTTTTTAACTGTTTTGCAGTGCTTATTCAGTCCCTGTCACCTCCGATCTCTGCTGTCTTAGAATCCTGTTACTTCGAGTCCTGCACTACTCATGTTTTGCTGTTACTTTCAGCGTTATTTCTGGTCCAACTAACATTAGGGTAGCTTAATGTGTTGTTGAACAGGAAATGTTATAGGAAATGACAACTGATAGGGAATTAGGTCAGAGTTAGGGTTACAATACATTTTTGGTGATTTTCAGATTCTAGTTGAATTTTACTTTGACCCAAATTAGGGCGACATGTCTGAAAATTGGCGGTGCCGCAGCAGTTTTTAGGCACATTAAATCAGTGTAAGGTCCAATCCTCTCAAAAATCTGGCATCAGGTATACCTTGCATAGTAAGCTTAATGCACCTAAAAGGACGCATTGCGCAAATCACAGCACATAGCATATCATTAGTAGTGTATGTAATGCACCTATTAAGGCACATTGCCTAACGGCGGCGCATAATGTATCATTAATAATTTATGTAATGCGCCTCGATAAGAGCATTGTGTTATGGAGACGCACAGCGTATCATTGCTACTATATGTAATGCACTTTTTTAGGCGCATTACAATGTGTCTTGCCCGGCATTTAATGCGCCTAGTTTTGGTGTACGACAGTTCATTTACATCGAGAATATGGCGTCAAAAGTGGTTTTTTCGCACAATAGACCAAAACTTTTTCAATGGTTACTGGCTACCAAAATATTTATTTGACTACTGTTACATTATTCCCACAGCGGATAGTCAGTTTTTCATATATTTTTCCTTTGTACATAAGACATGCATTTATGATCCTTTAAGGTGAGGAAATAAAGTACAGAGGGTCTATTTATAGTGTTCATTAGGTATTACCATAATATTTATGCACACACAATGATGATAATTTACAAGTGGAGAAATGAATAATCTACCTCTAAGATAGTGCCAGGTAGAGAAAAATAGTGAATGGCGCAGTTATTATGTGCATCATAGATATTGTGTTTCTAGATTAATGGCTTCAACTAGGGCAATATGCTCAGTATTTGTTTTTTCACATTCTCAAGCCAGTTTTTCATCTTCTGCGGAAGATATTTAGTAACTCCACAGTGTTTGATTTACACACACATTCATCAAAGAGAGACGGTCTACTGTTCTTCTTGTGGGTTTACAAGATGTCCTCCAGGACAAGGTGCAATTAAGTGAGATGAAATAAATAACGACTGATGTGTCACGGTTAATCAGTTGTGTAATTCAGCAATCATTGTTCTTAATTTGACTAGTGGCATGAGTTTTCCTAATAAGTTTTAACATTTGTTTCCATTTCCTACGAAACAGACACACATTATTGCCTTGGAGCTTAAAGTTTAGAAATATTATTAAGCATGTATTCCAAAGTCAAATGTTTCATACACAATTAGGTAGATTAAGTTTATGAATTCAATTTTATTTATTTAGAAAATTCAGTTGTAAGTGAATGATCACTGTGCTGGCTTTTAACTGATGTACAGTACATACGCCATACAAGAACAAGCAGGATGGAAGTGAAAAATCACATAACCTCAACACATACATACTGCTGCAATACATACTAGAAGAGGACCTGTAATCTTCTCTAATACAGATAGATAGATAGATAGACAAGTTTTACTTGTTTTAAAGGTTATAGACACCTCTGACATAACACACAGACAGATATACAGTATACAGTTGAAACCAGAAGTTTACATACACTATATAAAAAGACACATATGCATGTTTTTCTCACTATCTGACATGAAATCAGAATAATTCTACCTGTTTTAGGTCAGTTAGGATTACCAAAATTATTTATATTTGCCAAATGCCAGAATAAAGAAAGAGAGAGACATTTTAAAAGCATTTATTTTACTTTCTGCAAAGTCAAAAGTTTACATACATTTCATTAGTATTTGGTAGCATTGCCCTTAAACTGTATGACTTGGGTCAAACGTTTTCGATATCCTTCCATAAGCTTCTCACAATAGTTGATAGGAATTGTGGCCCATTCCTCCTGCAACAAAGCAACCCCACAACATGATGCTACCACCCACTTGTTTCATAGTGGGGATAGTGTTCTTAGGCTTCCAAGATTCTCCCTTTTTTCTCCAAATGTAACGATGGTCATTATGGCCTAACAGTTCAATTTTAGTTTCATCAGACCACAGGACATGTCTACAAAAATGTAGGTCTTTGTTTCTGTGTATATTTGCAAACATTAATCTGGCTCTTATATGTTTCTTTTGGAGTAATGGCTCCTTCCTGGCAGAATAGCCTTTCAGCCCATGTTGATACAGTACTCATTTCATTGTGGATAATGACACAATTTTACCCGCTTCCATCAGTATCTTCACAAGGCCTTTTGCTTTTGTTCTTAGGCTGATATGCACATGTCGGACCAAAGCACATTAATCTCTGAGACACAGAACCCGTCTCCTTCCTGAGTGATATGATATCTAGACATTCCCATCTTGTTTGTACTTGCATACAATTGTTTGTACAGATGAATGAGGCACCTACAGGTATCCATAAATTGCACCCAAGGATGATCCAGACTTGTGCAAGTCCACAATTCTGTTACTGATATCTTGGGTGATTTCTTTAGACTTTCACTTGATGTTACACACAGAAGCAGTGTGTTTCTGGTGTGCAGAAAAATCAGAAGCTTCCAAATACATGACATCATCATATGGGCATAGTAATCCTAGTGTATGTAAACTTTTGACTTTACATAAAGTAATACAAATGCCTTTCAAAGGTATTTCTTTCTCATTATTCTGGCATTTGGCGAATATAAATAATTTTAGTAATCCTAATTGACCTAAAACGGTTAAGGTTTATTCACATGCATATGTGTCTTTGTATATAGTGTATGTAAACTTCTGGTTTCAACTGTGTGTGTGTGTATATATACATACATATACCCTTAAAGCAAGAAAACAAGTAGCGCTTATATCTCTATCTATCTATCTATCTATCTATCTATCTATATCATTCTTTTTCCTATCTCTTCTACTCTTTCTTATCTATACTAATCGATTTCTTTTCCTTATTATTATTCCAGTTGAAGGATTCTCTTTTTCCTTCATTCTTCTCGGATCTCTCTTTCTCTCCTTTTTCCTTTTTTTTAAATTTCTCCCCTTTTCCCGGGGGGTACAAAGTAAAAACAAATAAGGGCTGACCCCCCTTGTTTCAATCCCTATTATTTTCTCTGAAATATTTGAATAACTGACAACAAATTCCCAAAAAATTTTTGGTCAAAAAGAGTGGTGGGTTTTTTTATTAAGGGCCCTAATAAATTGAAACTGGTCTTGGAATTCTGCCCAAGCTATTTTCCCCTTAAAACACATAATTTGGGGTTCAGAATTTTGGGCATAGTATTTTACAAACAAAAGGCAAAGTGGAGCTACAAAAGTAAAAAACTATAATGGAAAAGTTTAACCTTTTTCCAGGGGTTTTTCAATTTCCACTTTGGGTTTTGTTTTGGAAAAATTTGAAAATAATTGTTTTGAATAATTGCTGATGAAAATACTGCTATGTGAAAATGGCTCTAGACCCCATCAGACTGTATAGGGACACACCACTTTGACAAGAAGAATGTTTATATAGCCTTTTCATCCAGTTCAAGCTTTTCCATAAAGGATTCAATTGTTGTTCAATGGATTATGAAAATGTTTTTTAAAAAATGTATGTAATATGTAATGAAAGATGATTACATTTTTTGTGCATGTATAGTATACAGAAAGGGAAAAGATTCTGACATGTGCTGTACATTAGTTTTAGGCAGATGTGGAAAAAAAATTAGAAAAATGCTTTGAAAAATAGATGTGGTACAAGCTTATTTTTTATCTATAAAAAAATGCAAAATGAACCAACAAAAGAGAAATCAAAATCAAATACATTTTGAGTATGAACCACCCTTCACCTTTGGAGTTTTGGATGTTTGATATGGCTCTGATTTCATCATAATCAGGTCTGTCTATTACATGAAGAGACAGAAAGATTTGAGCAAGCCTGCATACACAGAAAATCTAGGTTTAGTTCTCCAAGATGTTTTGAACAACCTTCCAGCGGAATCTTTTAAAAACATTCATAAAAGTGTACCTACAAGAATTAGTGCTGTTCTGAAGGCAAAGTTTGCTCACACCAAGTATTGATTTGGTTAAATCAATATCAGATTTGTAATAGTCACTCTATAAGAGGATGGCTATTAGAACCCTCCAACAACTACCCATCCACTGGAGCATATGGCTGTTAACATATCAGAAAGCAATATGGTAGTGCAAGGGACAGATACTATGATAGGGTTGCCCTTTTTGGGGCGGTTACTTCATGGCTAGGTCATTAGAGCCAATCATGTATCAAAGGGCAAAACAGGGATAATATATACCCCAACCGGCCATGACTTCAACCTCCTATGATTATCTGTCCCTGAATAGTCAGCCACTATACACTGGTAAGACCATTTCAATCTCTTATTCTATAGAAAGCTATTTGACTTATGTCATGTATTCCTATCACCGGACATAGCCTCTCTCAATTGTAGCTCTGTTAAAAGCATTTAGTTTTCTGTGGCTTTAATGCTGCTTGATTGGTGTAGCATGCAACTCTATACCCTGTTTGAAGGACAAATATTTGTTATATTTAAAATAAATAAATAAATAAAAAAAAAATTATAATATATATATATATATATATATATATATATATATATTATATATATAATATATTTATATATATATATATATATAACTTTTATATTAAAAGTTTCATTTGATGGAAATTACTCCTTTTTTGTTGCTTGGTTTCTGATACTATGTTGATAACAATGTAAGCAGTTGGAAACACGGAGGCAGATTGGAAAACGTGGCTAACTAGCCCTCTTTAGTGAGAGTGCAGAAACATGTAAACACCTTTTTGTTTCAACAATAATTACATTTAAAGACTTAAAAATATGGTGTTAAGTGTTAGATAAAGGTTGGCTACATTTATCAACATATCCAACAGTTATAAGTTTTCAGCACTTCAGACAATACTGGGATGATGGCTAATACATGTCTGACATCCATACTCTGAAAGAAATACATAAATAGCCAAATAAAAAATGACTGCAGTCAGTAAAGTCAGAAAGACATTCAGCAAGCATCAGTTCAGGGGTCTTTGTTATTTCTTCTTCTATAGTCCATTATGCATTTCCAAGGTAAAACCTTTTGTTTCATTCAAGAGAACTCATCCAGGGGTTACCCTGACAATTAACCTTCCTTTTTGTATCACATTGATTTTTAGGAGTTGAATATTGTGGTCACTGTAATGCACTGTCTTTGAGCAAAGTGCAGCATAAAAGTATTATAGCTAGAATTACATAAAAATAAAAAACAGAACACATCAAAAATATATCTGTATAATAACGTCCTTTAAACTATTTGTCAAGAGTTACTGGAAGGAAACTAGAAGTCAACCAGATATAAAGTTTAAGCTACAATAAAAAAATGTTTGATCTGCAGAAATAAAATTGTATACCTTCTTGTGGCTTACTTTAATAATGAAGATCATATTTTTCCAAGTTGTAGTTTTGTGAAACCCCTTTTTGCCAGAAGGGTCACTCAGAGACAACCTGACTTTTTATATTGAAGAGTGTCCTTCAACTTCCAGTAGTTTCTCTGCTTTGGCTAACAAAGAGGACAACTTGAATTACCTCTGCGTGCTCTAAAAAAGGCATCAATAGAGGGATATCTAGCCCCTTCAATAAATTCAATAACTGATGTATTATTAAAATGCAATGCCATTTAAAATACATTTGTGTTCATTACTAAAAGAGTCATGCCAAAAAGTAATTAAAAGAGCCTATTCATGCAGAGTAAAACTTTCTCTTAAAACCTTACTCATATATTGAAATAATGGCTCTTTAAGAGATTAAGAGATAATTCCATGACAGGACCCTTGGTGATTTTTGTTGTCCTGAAAACCATGTGTACATTGTACTGAGCAAATACAAGAAGACCTACTTCTTATCTGGCAATTATTTGTATATGTGGAGTCATTCATGTACTTGAGGATTAGGATTCATACAAGGTCTCCATGACAACACTACTTACGGTAGAAATGTGACGAGTACATGTTGTCATCAAAATTTTCAGTTTTACAACCAGCACAGGCTTTGGTTCTATATGTAGATGATCAGATCAAAGCATTAAAGTAAGAGTTGAGTGGTCAATCCTCTGGTCGCATGTGGGCTTTTGCAGGGAACCCCACTAGTGTTGAGCGAACAGTAAAAAGTTCTAGTTCCATTAGAACCTTAAACTTTTGTGAGTTTGGTTCAAAGTTCTATTCGAACTCGAACAAGTCTATGGGAGAAGATTTTCTGGTTAATTTTATACCTATACAGGTGAGGAGAAGTTGGAATTACCATCCATAACAGTAAACTGGATAAGTGGAACAACTTAGTGAAGAAAATTTGGCTCTAAGAGTGACAGAAAAAAATTGAGAGGCTAAAATACTTCATTCCTTTCAATGGCTAACTGAAAGGATGAGGAAAGCTTACAAGCAGGGGCGTAGCTATAGGAGATGCAGCAGTAGCAGCTGCTATGGGGCCCTGCATCATAAGGGGGGCCCAAAATACCCTTTGACATGTAGGAGATTTGGAGACAGTGTGTTATTCAATTACTGAACCCCCAAAACTGCAAAAACGAAACTTTTGGACACTGAGGATGATTTAGCACATCCAAGCACTCTGTATAATATATATCCATGTATATGAGAGTTAGGCGTTATGTGAGCCTGCAAAAGTCGCCAAATAACAGCTTCTGGGTGTGGGGAAGATGCAGCCAGCAATACCAAACTCTCTAACTATTCTATGGAGAGGAAAATGCTATTTAACTAACTAAGAGAAGTCTGTACAGTACAGAGAGTGAGCTGAAAAGGGCTTTCACAAGGCAATGCAGTGAAATATATATAACAAGGTCAGGTGATTTTAGCAGCCAATGAGAGCCCTACACCTCAGTGATGACGTTTTTGACACTTCTCTGTGCTATGCACTGATTGGATGGCCACCAAAAATGCAGAAAACTTCTGAAAACAAAACTGAAAATGGCGTGTTGAACTAGAACTTTACTCGAACGAACAGTAAAATGTTTGGTTCACGTTCTAAAAATTCGAGAAGTTCTACTACAACTTAACTTTTCTAGAACAGTTTGATCAACACTAAGTCCTACCAATGAATAGAGTCTGGTTTTCACTGCAAAGGACTCCCAGGTCACTACCCTTAAAGTGGTCACCAGTGGGACAGCTGACGTCCAGGTACAGTACCAGGTAAACAGACGAGAAGCGTAGTCAGACAGTCTATAGGACCAGGCAGACAGAGTCCTTGTGTGGCCAAATACAAGCCAAAGGTCAGGAAAGACAGTGAAAAAGTAGTAAGATCAGGAAAAAAGCCGAGGTGTAAGCCAGAAATCTATACAAGAAATACACTAAGGAACGCTAAGAATAACAGTCAAGATCCGATACAAAGATGGAAGAAGTGTCCCCTTTAAATGATCATGGTCATCATGAGAGGGGCAAATTTTAAAATCAATGATATAACAATGGTGTTGCATGCCAGATTGCCATTGGGTGATCACTTTACAAAAAAACCATAGCACTCTATAATGCATTTAGGAAAAGTTTTACAGATGTTTATTCACACAGTGGTAAAATATGGTACAACTGTCAATAAAATAGCAAGCACAATTGAATAAATGTTTTGCAGAGATATCCAAACTACCCTGTTTCCCAAAAAATAAGAAAGTGTCTAATATTAATTTATGCTCCTAAAGATGAGCTAAGACTTATTTTCAGGTTTTGTCTTATTTTTCCATGAACAAGAATTCACATTTATTGTTGAACAAAACATCAACATGTATTAATATACTGTAGTGATTTCATCACAAACATCAGCAAAAGCATCCAAACTCTGAATTGCATAAAAAAAATGCACTTTTTCTTATTTTCGGGGAAAAAGGGGTATAGGAAAACATTTTAGCTCATATGAGCCTTCTTCAGTTCATGTCTAGAGTGAGAATGGTAAAGAAGAGGATGCTATTTGGTGGCTGCCAATCACTGCATCTGACCACTTAAGGCTTACGCTCATGTGGTCAGCTGCAGTGTTTGGAAGCCACCACATAGTGTTCTCTGCATTTTCCATCCAGATATGAACCAGTGAAGGCTTATTTGAGCCAAAACAGTTTTTTCTAGTCTGGATTTATCTGCAAAGCATTTATTCAAACGATGCCTGCTATTATAGTAAGAGTTGTATCATTGTATGGGTATATTTTATTTAAAACTCCCATTTTATTGTCCTTTGTGACTTTTTTTACTTTATAGTTTATATGTGTTGTTACATACTTAGCTATAGTACCTAATACTATTATGCCAAAACTGGGTTGAACTATTATAATTTATTAACAATACTACCCCATGCTTTTTGTTGGCTCATCCCTATTCACTTTTCTGTGCTTTTAAAATATATTTAATAAAGTATTGTGTTGTTCTAATTTTATATACTTTGACTGGGAGTTGTCCATTTACTATAGTGTGCTGTTAATCTCTTTGATGCCTAGCCTTTTTCAGTGTTGCTGGATTTTTCTTTTTGTGTCTAAAGCTATGTCTACACGATAGTAATTTACTGTTGGGTTTTTAAGCAGATTCTGTATTTTGAATTCTGAATTAATAGAGAATAGATTCTCAATAGAGAATCCGAGTTGCAGTCTACACAGCTTGGATTTTCTGAGGTCAGATTTCAATTCCAAAAACCTGGTCAAAAAACTCAAAACATGTTCTCTTATCTGCCATATTTCACTTGATAACAGTGGATTATAGTACTGTTAAATTAATTGGGATGGCCGATGACCGCAGCAAAAAAGGGACAAAATCCGGTACAGAAAGCGAAAAATGAGTGTAAAATACTAGTCGAATTCTGATTAGAATCCGAAAAGCATTTTGTTCTCTGCAGAGTGAACATAGCCTAATTTTACATAGCCTAATTTTACTTAAATGCATTATGTAGTGTCGTGGTTTTCTGTGAATTGATACTTTAGGAGCAGAGTAGGGGTATTCATCCACCCATTTAAGTTACAAATGGCCAGTGTGCATCCGCAAGGGAACAATCACAGCAGAGTGGCCACATTGTAGAATCAGCAAGCTTCAGGGAGTGAGTCAAGCGGCCACATCGGCAGCCATGTACCCTTTTTTATTTCATGGTAGGTCTCCCTAAAGCAAGATAGAGTTGCTGCTGCTTTATATTTATTATCGGCATTGTGAAAAATTTGGATCTACGGTATTCTGTGGAATGTATTTAATATAAAGGTGTATTCTATATAATGCCTAGCATTATTTGTATCTTTTGGGAAAAGTATGCAATAAAGTTGTTTTGTTCTGATCTTGTAAACTAAGGGATTTTAATGTCAAGTTTTTTTGAGCAAAAAAACACATTAGGCAACAGAGGGACTATTTATTAGAAAGATGAAAACCTGTGAAACCAATTAAAAAATCTAAAAGACAACATGAGAAAATTTTTAGAAAATCTAACACTGCATCAATGACATTTTGACAGAGATGAGAACATTTTATTAACAAACTGCTTTGTGGAAGCTATTGCATAATTTCAGTTGTTTACTTATTACAGCAGTCTAAACTTGAATGACATTGTGAAGGCATGGTACTTTTTCAACACAAAAGTATTTCTTACTTTGGCACTTTGTCTTACACATGAAATTTTGTGGATTTGCTGTGTTACAGCTGGCCTAAATGACATTTATGAGGATGCTTTTAAGGATGCCAATAAAGGCTTCCTACATAGAGAAAAACAGTATAAAAGCTGTTTTACAACCCCTTGAGTTTTGTCCAATCAAAAGACATTGTACTGGACATCCGCGATAACAAAATATTGCAAGCATCTCCACATCTTTTGTCACACCCAGGAATGGAAATACAAAGTGTACCATAGTGCTCAGCTGGCGGGAACTTATTGTCAGATATTTTCTTCATTTTAATTGCTTGTAGTTCAAGATTACCTTTGGCATCTTGCCTTTTACAAAGAACATTTTTCTTGTTAAAACACATTGAGCACTGTAGTCTCTTCATTAGAACCACAGCCACAGATAACATGGACATAACACTCACAGTTTTGACACTGATGGGCTCTACTTGTAGCTTTGGAGCACATACAACATATGGATTCTGTTGATGTAGTTGCTTGATTATATTTATTTCATAGTAGCCTTCAAGCAAGTTTTAGGCAATGTACACAATATCTCAGTCACTAGTTGTCCATGACAAACTTCATCTAGAGAAGACCTGGCAAAACTTTACAGATTAACCAATTGTATACACTACCTTCCAGTTTAAGGCACAATATAGATTACCTAGGAAATATATATAATGCCTTATTTCACACAATTTTTGTAGCATATAGATGAAAATAATTTGTGCTACATACTATACAGTAGTATCATGATGCAGAACAGGACATAGACTTCTCTATTTGAAATCACAATGGTTGTCCACTTTTAACAAAGCTTTTCCCATTACACGAGTATATAAGCAATAATCACAATAATCACATTAAAAAGAGCTCCACTGCTGACACCCCCAATAATCCTTGATAAACTGTGGGAGAACCTAGTTGATGGAAAAATTAATCATCAAACAGCTCCACAGGGGAATGTGCAAAGCAAGAGAGATGCTCTTTGAAGTCAATATCTACATTTTTAAGTAGGAGTTGGGGGTCCTAAACAGAGGAGCCCTATTAACTTATAATTTCATTGAAAGGTATTTGAAAATGGTTTTATCATTTTGTAAATTAAGGGCAAAATATATGAACTTTGGCGCTGACAGGCCAGTTCTAAATATCTTTAAGGTTGTGTAGAATGCGCCAGAATGAAGAACTTGTTCTTCTGCAGGTCATACATACAGGCGCATTGTAGTTCCAATATGATAAGTCTGGCTCAGGAACCACCTTTAACCTGGTCTGGCTGTTCTAACTGTTATGCGCCTAGGTTTGGCGTCAAAGAACCATAAACGTATCTAATTTTATGAATGTGGTGCAACATGCCTCCAGAGCGCTCCAAATCTTTGGCGCATTGAAAAGTGTCGCACAGGGCCTATTGTGCCAAACTTTGGAGTGTGACTGTTCATACATCTATAGAACAGGTCTATTACAGCTTTTCAACACTAGATAAGTGGCCACATTCATACATATCACCTGTGTCATCAGGCACCAAGACATTATCAGCAGGTTCTTTAAGTTCTGTAGTTTGTAAGGTAGGGACTCCATGGATTTGACTTGTGTTTTCCACACATGTCATAGATGCTCGATTTGATTGAGATCTGGGGAAAAGAGAGGCCAAATCTACATTTCAAACTCTTTGTCATGTTTCTCGACTCAATCCTTTGCACAGTTAGCAGTGTTAGAGGCTATGTTATGCTGCCACTGTGTGGGGGATGGGACCAACTTCTACAAACAGTGATGTATGTATATGTATTTGTAAATGTATATGGTGTATATAAGTCGAGAATGGGTTAAATGAGTCAACAATTTGTGAAAGGCAAAATAGGAAATCATAGCTGTATCTGTAGTCAATCAGTGGGAAGGGGCTGCAGGTTACACAATTATAAGGGGAGGCTGCATGTGCAGTTAGTAGGTCAATCAGAGTCAGACACAGTTACAGTTTACCAGTTGTAAGTTTGATTCCAGCAAAAAGGGTCACTTGTCCACAAACCGGCTAGGGGCCAAGTCCAGGCTCTCTTACTCCACCACGAAGAATACTCACAGAGAGAGAGAAAAGGATCAAGGATAGCTAGATGAAAGAGATAGAGAGAAAAAGCACTGTGAGTTGTGAATGACAGAATGGGGAATTGTCTGAGGGATGAGAAGTGAGAGAGATAAAGGAATACGGAAAAAAGGGAGACATGTAAAGAAACACAAGCAAAAGCTTGTGGAGTGTGTTTGATATGTTGTGTTTGTTACATATTCTCAATATTATGGACACCCATCAGCATTAGCTTTAATTTTCAATAGATTTTTTATGCTAAAAGTCCATATACAGATACACAATTTTTTTAAATACTCGCAGTACAGTCCGATAGTGGTGTGTGGTGCTTCCATAGTCCATAAACCTTGAGAAAGGGAGGCTGTGCCCCATGAAACCTAGTGCACAGGTGTGCAGACTTCTGTCTGTACCTAGGCTATCTACAACTGCCTATATGGATTTTCACAAATTAAAATGTTTACGGACTTATCCTATGGAAGCACCACTCACCATAGTTATATAGTTACATAATTACATAGTACGGTTGAAAAAAGACATGTGTCCATCAAGTTCAACCAAGGGTGGGTAAAATATGGTTGAAGGGAAAGAGTCAAGGATTTTAAGCCCAGCGTCTCCACTGGTTAATGTCCTGAAATGCACAATCTGCTCCAATCGAGAACCCATCTCTGACCACAGAACTGCGACCAGCCAAGATCCAGAATTTTACATAGCTACATACGCATTAATATTTTACTTTACTTTACTTTCAGGTAGTTATCTAAGCCTTTCTTGAAACTCCCTACTGTTCCTGCTGTGACCAGCTCCTCAGGCAGGCTATTCCACAGATTTACAGTTCTTACAGTGAAGAGTGTTTTTCTCCGCTGGAGATTGAATCCTTTTTTCTCTAGCCGAAGGGAATATCCGCTTGTCTTTTGAGGGGGCTTTAATTGAAATAATTTTTCCCCATACTTTTTGTAGGGATCATTTATATATTTATATAAATTAATCATGTCCACCCTCCCCCCTGAAGCCGTCTTTTCTCAAGACTAAATAAGTTAAATTCTACAAACCTCTCCTCATAACTAAGATGTTTCATTCCCCGTATAAGTTTGGTTGCTCGTCTTTGTACTCTCTCTAGCTCCATTACATCTTTTCTGTAAACTGGGGCCCAGAACTGAACAGCATATTCCAAGTGATGCCATACCAATGCTTTATACAGTGGTAGAATTATATCCTTGTCCCGCGAGTCCATGCCTCTTTTAATACACGCCAATATCTTACTTGCCTTAGAGGCAGCTGATTGACACTGCATGCTGTTCTGTAGTCTATGATCTACAAGAACGCTCAGATCTTTCTCAACAAACAATTCTCCAAGTTTTTCCCCCCTTGGACATATGAAGCCTGCAGATTATTTGTACCCAGATGCAGAACCCTACATTTATCCACATTGAACCTCATTAGCTAAGTGGATGCCCAAACACTCAGTGTGTCCAGGTCTGCTTGCAATTTATGATCATCATCCATTGATTGCACTACCCTACATAGCTTGGTGTCATCTGCAAAAATAGAGATCGGACTGTACCGCAAGTATTTTAAAAAATTGTGTGTCTGTATATGGACTATTGGTACAATAAATCTATTGAAAATTGAAACTAATGCTGATGGGTCCCCATAATATTGAGAATAATTTGATGTAGGTACTGGTTAAGGAGCTCGAATGGTAGACCAAAGTGTATGGTACTTCTGATCAACTTTGCGCTATTTATATTATTTTGAATCAATGGTGTTTGTTATCTATGAATAGTGCTCAAATGGAGAACCAGAGATATTATGGTTGGGAAAGGCTGCAAACTGATGTCGATAAGAAGCAAAAGGTAGCTCAATCTCACAGAAGAGTTACTGCATCACTCACTGTCTAAAAAGTTAATGTTAGCTATGATAGGTTGAGTATTCACAGAAGTAATGCTGAATACCTATATTCACCACCGAAAATGCCTAAAATGGGCAAGTGAGCATCAGAACTGGACCACGTGCCAATGCAAGATAGTGGCTTGGTCTGAATAATCATATTTTAAATAAAATAAATATGGTACCAGAGTGGACATGCGGAGGCAGTGCGGGGATGTGGGCAGTGTTCTGCTGGAAACCATTAGGTTCTGGCATTCTTGTGAATGTTACTTTGACATGTGTCACCTACCTTAATTTTGTTGCAGGCCATGTACACACCCTAATGGCAACAATTATGGCAGTGTCATCTTTCAGCAGAATAAGAGTCTATCACACGGCAAAACTTGTTCAGAAACAAAAGAAACACAACAAAAATTTCAAGGTTTTGACTTTGTCTCACTATCAGGCATCTGTGGGATTTATTTGAAAAGTCAGATCCAAGAAGGCCCTACCTCTCAACCTACAGGACTTCTTCCTTATCTTTCCTCTTGGTTCAACATATCCAGAGAAATGAGGCACGAGATGACCAGCTTTAAGAAAAAACTTGATTTCACAATACTCTTTCAGGACATGTATATGCTATATGCGTCTGTGTGGCCACCCAGTTATTAGTATGTGAATGCCAGTTCATGCCAGGCATGCCAGGATATTGTACTAAGTTTCAATCATGATAAACTGGAGCCCTTAGTGGGGTTGTCTTATTTATTTTAAAGAAAAAAATACTCACCTACCTACTCATCTCCATTTCAGTGCTTGGTCTACGATATTTCCTCCTTTCTTTTCTTGATGTCTCAGGGTGAATAGAACAACGTTCGGTCAATTTGCTGCAGCAGTCACATGCTTACATCACTGTTTGTAGCTGGTCAAAAAAAAGAAAAAAACATTCCCACCTTCCTCCTCACCTCTGTACAAATGTTTTGTTTGTAATATCTCTCCCCGGTCTTCTATTTCCTTCCTTTCTCAAATGGAAGAGGTCATCACCACTACAGCTTGACATCACTATTAGGAGCTGTTCATGTAAAGCAGTGCTCTGTGACCATTGTAGCCAACCATCGGTTGCAGCAAAGACGTCTTGTTTGGTCTAAGATAGGAAGAAAAAGAAGACCAGGAAGAAACGCTGCTTTAATAGAGGTATATATATATATATATATATATAATATATATATATATATATATATATTATATAATATATATATTTTAAATAATAAAAAAGTCCACGCACTCCAAAATGCGTTCAAGCAATAAGGTAATTTATTCCTCCATGCTCAAAAGAGCGACGTTTCAGCTCCCTCACAGAGCCTTTGTCAAGCCTGACAAAGGCTCTGTGAGGGAGCTGAAACGTCGCTCTTTGAGCATGGAGGAATAAATTACCTTATTGCTTTGAACGCATTTTGGGGTGCCGTGGACTTTTTTTATTTTGTATTTTGGAACTTCTTGTATCAGAAGCTTTTGCATGCTGGCACCCTCCTTCTAAATCTTTCAAAGATAGAGCAAATTCTTTGGAGTGCTGCTATTTTTCATATTATATATATATATATATATATATATATATATATATATAATATATAATATATATATATATAATTATATATATTAATATATATTATTAATATAAGTATGTATATATATATATATTAGTATATATATATATATATATATATTATATATATATACAGTATGTATATATATATATGTGTTGTATTATATATAATATATAATAAAATGTAAGCAACACTTCTGTGGAAGCAGTATCTTTATAAATGGATATTTATTATTTTAATAGTGATTTACTCTTTACAGAAACTTTGTTTTTGCAAAAGACTATATCTAAACGTTTATCTTAATTAAATAGTTTGATCTAAAGGGTGAATGCAGTTGAAAAAGATGGTACCTTTACCAAATGTCTTCACTGGTTTTCAATGTTCTTTGCTGAATGATTGTTCTAAATTTATTCTTGTATTGTGAAGCTCTTTAATTGGAAGTTTCATGACTTATGTTGAAATGACATTAGCAAACTGTATTGATTTAAGAAAATGCATCTTATTATATGGAAACAACTTGAACTATGACCCGATCCATGAAAAAATACCTATGAATAGCCCTATAATTGACTTACATTGCTCTGCTGGTAAACTGACTGCTCGCATTGTGGGTTTATTTTCTGAAATTACTTGTGAATACTGTTAATTGGATTTTCCTTATCTACATTTTAACTATTTTAGTAGCAAGAATCAAGATGATTCACTAAAAAAAGGATTCTGTCATTAATGTTTCCTTAGGAATTCAATATATAATATGATACTGTACAGATGTTTTAGGCAGGGGTGGGAAAATGCTGCAAAGTAAGAATGGTTTCAGAAATAGTAGTGTTAGTAGTTTATTTTTCTAATTAACAAAATGTAAAGTGAATGAACAAAAAAGAAATAAAAATCAAATCAATATTTGGTGGGGCCAACCTTTGCTTTTGGGGTCCTGGAAATGATGATATAGCCGCCAGAAGTCTATCTGGGAATACATGAAAAAAAAACAAAAGAATTTGAGTAAGCCAACATCCACAGAAGATCTATTTCTCCAAGATGATTGGAACAACTTCCCTGCTGAGTTCATTCAAAAACTGTGTACCCAGAAGAACTGATGCTGCTTTGAAGGTAAACTGTGGTCACACCAAATATTAATTACTTTTGATTTCTCTTTTGTTCATTCTCTTTTGTAAATTGATATTGACACCTATTTTTGAAAGAATTCTTAGTTTGCAGCATTTTTCAATGCCTGCCTAAGACTTTTTGCACAGTACTGTTTATACAAACAAGCTCATTGACCTCTTTCGCTAAACAGATATCGAACCAAAAGAGTGAAGCTTTGGCACATTCCTATGTTCAGGTGACAAGAATTAACATACCTTTTTTAACTGCTTTGGAAATCCAGCTGACTACCATTTTAGTAGGATAAGATACAAAAATATATCCTGTACAATGTGTAGTTTTATATGATTTAAGTCCCTATCAGACATATGCATACTATGTATAGACACACAGCTGCATACATTTAGCTGTACTGTTAACTGTGCATGATAAATGTATTCTCGGAATTCGGTATAAATGGAGCCTAATTGTTAGACAATCCTGCGATATCCTTTTATCATTTAAATATAGAAAACAATTTATAGAAGAGTGCAGTCTCAATGTACTGCCTTATTTCAAATGCATCTTCCATGTAATCTATAACCCTTGGTGATTTTAAATTATACATCCTTAAACTGCAGAGGCCTATTCTTAGTCAGGAGCAAAAAAATTGTGTCAAATAAATATAGAAAGCAGGGCTTGGGGGTCAGCAGAGTAAGAGAGCTATGGAGATCTTGTATGTAAATCGAAAACTTTCCATTATCTAAATTTAAAGGGGTTGCAAAAGATATGAAAAAGATCACTACTTATTTCCAAAAACAGTCAGAGCATGGGCTCTCTGTGTTATATTTTGCTCAATAGGGCAGGGTTCACATAGCATTTTCCATTCAGCATCATTAACTGTGGTATGTATATTTACATAAAAAACTATATGTTCCTGTCATTTATTTTATGTGTTTTTCACATACTGTCTGCATTGTATAATGAAAATTAGTGCTGGAAAAATGTTATTTTTTAAAAGCAATCATCTGCATATCATAGTGTTATATGCTGAATAATACAGTTATACAGCTACCATATAATACACCTAGACAAATCTCACCATACATACTACCATCAAACTGTTACTAAAAACGGCTGTCATACCAAGACCATGAATACAATTAATACCAATGCATAGGGATCAAATAATGCTGCCAGATCATGATCGCATGCAACCATCACATTGGGACTACTAGATGTACACATGCACTCTGCAGACACATAAGTGATTACAGTGCAGCTACATCAGGTGACGCACAGGAGACGTTTTCTCTAAACCAAGTTGTTTCCTTCCCCTTTTCTTCTCCATCAGCCAAGATTGCCAGCTTGTCTCGTCAAACAAACTTCAGAGATATCTACCTCTTACAGTACTTACCTCTCTTCTTCCCACATTTATACAAACTCCCCAACTGCAGTATCCAAATGATAATAAAGGAGATTTTTTTTTGCACCCAGTTTTAGGGTATGTTTACTCAACGTAAATTTACACCTCAAAATGAGCTTCAATATAAAATACACCAAAAAGAGGTGTATTCGGAAGTGAAAGTATGGAGTGTATTCTATTCTGTTCTATTCTATTCATTGTTTCTATGGCCTTCTATTGCCGTAAATGCCTCAAGAATTGACAACTCACTTGAATTTACGGCAGTAAAAATTTTCCAAAATACGCAGGACAATTACGCTTGTAAAATTCATGTTGTGTGAATGACAGTGCATATTTTACGTTGAAATGAATGAGAGATTCATAGAACATTATTAGAAGCATATTTTGGGGTAATTTTCAGTGCAAAATATGCCCCCAAACAAGCATAAATTTAATCATGGAAATACCCTTAGTCTTCTTTTGTCTTCCAAATATAGTAGGTAGGTACATCCCCAAACTGGGTAGGCAGATAGGTAGACCACCTTTTAGGTAGGTTGGTCCCCCTATTAGATAGGTATATAGATCGTCATTAGGTAGGTAAGTAGGTAGGTATTTAGCCTCCTTTTAAGTAGGTATACAGCCCCCATTAGGTAGGTATATAAGCCTCCAATAAGGTAGGTAATTCTTTAGAACTTTTAAATAGGTATATAGGCCCGTTATGTAGCTAGGTATATAGACTTCCAGTGTGTAGGTATGTAAGCCCCCATTAAATAAGTATATAGGTCCTCAATTTTGAAGGTAAATATAAAGGCCCCCATTATATAGGGATGTATATAGATCTCATCAGTAGGTAAATGTAAAGCCCCCCAATTAGTTAAGTAAATATATAGCCTCCATCATTAGGTAGGCAGATACATAGGTCCCCTCAGTAGGGAAATAGGAATATTGGTCCCCAATTAGTTAGGGAAATATATAGCCCCTCCTCCCTCTATTAGGAAGTTAGGTCTGTAGGACCCTGTTATGTAGGAAGGTATACAGGCTCCTGTAAGGGAGGTATATCAGCCCCTATTAGATCATTTTTATACCACCTACCCAGGCTATCATGCATTACTTGGAGTTTTCTCATACAGATGTTTTGAAATTAAACCAGTGCTGTCTGCCTGAAGAAAACCTGGAGATAAAGGCTGATGCCCAGCCATGCATTTTCATTCAAAGGGGAATGTAGTATTATGTGTCAACTATTCAAATGAATAATAAATTGAGATGTATTATGGGACCTCTGTGACACATGAGCATTAATAAACTGATATAGTCCTTTACTACTGTTGGTTATAAAGAATTGCTCGTAAAAGAGAAGGTACAGGTTCACTTCGTTAAGTAGTTATGGGGGTAGGCCACATTGTAGTAAGACAGTGCTAGGGTTTTGTGTTATCGTAACAGTTACTACACTTTCTTCATTCACTGCAGGGGAAACCAGCAACTGTAACAACTTGATGCCCCCCTGCAGTCGTCATAGAACACCAAGTGAGGTGAGATTCTCACTTTACCTTATGAAAGGTGCAACCCTGCATAGATCTAATTTGAAAAACACGACAGGAAACTTGTAACTACGTATGACCGATGTGCTGTCGTGTCTTTTCTTGAAAGGTAAAATATTTCTTCAGGATGTTACAGATTCTTTTAGGAATGATAGAAATTGTGAAGTTAAGCTTTTTTTGTACTAAGTCCTTAGCGGTTTTGCTAATTCTTGTTATAGGTTGAAGTTTATTGTTTCATATACAATGATTTATTGAAACACAAAAGGTGACAGTGGGTCAAGAATACAAATAAAACAATTGTCAAATTGTTTACATCAAATGACAACATATAATAGATGACATTGGCTGTTAGATACAGACACATTATGGTTGGTAACACAACAATACAGAAAGATATAATAATAGCACAGATATCATACATCAAAAAACTAAAAAAAACGGATGTCTTAAAGCATAAGTAAAGCACAGTAGGACATAAATTTAAATGTGTTCATTTCCAAAAGAAAAAAAATAATGAACAGAAATATATGTATACAGAAACCGGATGTTAGCAAGATGCCCTGGCCCAAGCCAAGGAAAAGGGAGTGAGGATTGAGCAAGAGGTGTCACGACAAAGGTCTTTATGTATACATTTTATTGATAGTGGAGTTCTTTAATATTATTACATTTCTACAAATCAGACTATATTTTGTAATCATTTTAGGTGACTCCACTTTTAGTTTCTCCATTGACCAATGCAGGGTAGTAGGACCTTCATATTCTAGGTATTATTTTTTTTTAAACCATCGAGCAGGATAGAGATCAGACTACCCTTTAATCTGTGGCCTGGAGCCAAATGGGGCCCAAAGGCTTCTCTGTCACATAGGAAAGACACCAGTGTTATAAATAGCAAATGGTAGGTGAGGGCGCAATATAAATTTTGCATTAGGACCCAGAAGACTTAAATTACACCTCTGGTCATTTCGAAACTAATGTATTTTATTAAATCTATTATTTTAGACGCAAAACATTGAATATACTGGCAACTATACAAAAGCCATGGTTTCCTCTGAAAACCCACATCTCGTGCATCAATTTAAGACGTTAAGCAATACAGAGTGTGGGCACCCTATACAATGCCATCATTGTTTTAAAGTGTTATTCTTGCACTTTGCATGGGATCAGAGTCTTGGGAGTTCAGCAAAAATGCTTTGGAACATTAAATTCATGCAAACCAACTAGCTTGGTAGGGGTTTCGACCATGATAAGAGGTTCCATAACTAGAGCATATGTAGTTCAGATAAGGTGTTTTGGGGGTGCTTTATTATTTCAACCATTTGTGTTGCTTAGTTAGCAATAATGCTTGTTTTAAAATACCGTACAGTTTTTTATTAACACATCCTATGTTGTCCTGTGTGTCTCCATGGGTAAAGAATATAAATAACTCATAGTCTGCTCTTGTAGTTGTACTCCCTTCCATCTGTGCCCTATGTCTTTATTACTTATTGAATGTATGTTATTAAGAAGTAACAGATTTCTATGAATTTTAAAGTAGAAATCAGCTATAACCTATAAAGAATTACCCATGGTAAGTTGTGCTCAAACCTGTTCCTGTTCACATTGGTTGGACTGAACTTGATAAAAAAGTTGGGTTTAGAACATCTGCAACCCAAATTTTTTCACTGTGATCCTAACTCTAACCCTAATCCTAACCATAACACTAATCCAACTGGTTTGTATGGTTTTAGGGCTTCCTTGATAGGATGGCAATTTATGCCAAAAATCAGTTCACACTGAGCCGAATCACTCAGATTTGGGTCAAGTTAGACTTTGACCTAAATTGCACTACTATCATGAAAAACAGCCAATTCAAACATCTTGTATGTAGTCTAAAAAACTTCCTGTTATTATACAATGTATGATATTATTTTCAGTAGCGTTGTCTCAATTCAATAACTGTAGAACACAATTATTTTTATACATGTTTAAGACATTACTAAAAGTTTTGTCTGTTAAAATGAGTTAAAATAGATGAATAAAATTAATTGCTTGACACTAATCACTGTGGATTATTTTAAATAGCATTCTGTGTGTTCAGTGTCTCTTTAAAATAATGTCCTTGCTCTGTAAGAAAGATGTGCAATCATTTTATGCCTTTGCGATATCTCATAAGTTTAGAAAACTATGTTACTGATCCCATTAAAATTACTACCCGCAAATGCTTTTAAATGTCTCTCATATTTTATCAATCCTCTGAGAGCTAGCATATTCATTTAAATAATCAGCACAATCATGGAGAAGTCGGGTAAAGATTTTGCTATAAACCTGAAGAGCGTATAGATTTGTGAATTTTAAATATTGAATCATTTAATGACAGTGTAAAAGAGCATATGTGTTTATCAAGCTTTATAAAGTACATCGTTTTAGTAGATTTGTCAAGTTTAAGAATAATTTCGATGTTTTGCCAAGAGTAAAGCACACACTACAAAGGAATATACCAGTTTCCTTATATATCTCTAGAGTAAATCCTCACAAGTGAGGATAAATTCTAATAGCTAAGCAATGACTTCTGTTTAGAGTGGCAGAGGTTGTGATGTGGCATTTTCCTGCACTGCATTCATGTTATGTCTACTCTATTTCTTAACAAAAGGAATCAGATCAAATATGACTTGAGTTTAGCAGATATGGGATATGTGAAAAGAACAGAAATTGACTCCTAATTGCCTTGTCCAAAGTCACAATACCATAGAAGGAGCCTTTCTGTGTTTCCTTAGACAGATTGGGCGACATGTATGAAATTTGACATTTAAATGCCAAATTTCATGCACATAATATTAGTCTAGAATGTGCCTTATCTATGAATCCACTCTACAGGCGCATTCTAGCGCTAGGGCGCCATTTCTGGCTCAGTTATACCACTTTGAATGTGGTATACCTGTTCCAGCAGTTATGTGCCTACAAATGCTGAAGCGCAGTTATAAATCTATAGCATCGCTATGATTCTAGTGTGTCCAAGCTTCCCAAAATGAGGCGCATTACAAAGTGCCGTGGGCGCTATGTAATGCACCTGATAATGGTGTGAGGGACTTTTAAGAATGTAGCGAACGGGGCTGCATCTGATATGGGGCTGAAAAGATGCAAGATACCTGGCACAGCCCCGTTCATACGTGCCGCCCATTGAGTCTAATTCTGGTTGGTCCCATTTTCTTTAGTAAGGAAGCATAAGAATTATTTTCACAAACAGGATGGTAGGGAAATGACTCTAATATTATGGAAAGGCTGTGTAAGGGAACACATGCCTCAAGCCTTTCTATCTCAGGTAAAGATATCATGGTACCACAATGAAGGTCTAGGTTGACCTTTCTTATGGGGCTCCCTCTCTCTTCTGTGTATTACACCATTTAAGACCTATGTCCCACAGGTATCATGGCCCTTTTTTCCTGCTTTTTTAATTTTCATTCTTATTTAAAGAAGTTTTGTTCAGAACTTCACTTTGATAGCACCTTTGACAGCATCAGGAAAAATAGTCTACCGTTGCTATTTCTAGTGACAGACTTAGCTATCTGGTTTAAACAGAATTCCATAATCTAACTAGATGCCGACCACCCATTGAATTTAAACATCCAGTCGGTTGACATCTAATTATGGAATGTTTGTGCAAAGTGTGCAGATGCACACAAATTGTGCAACTGTACAAGTGGAGAGCTGGTTGACATCAGCAACCAGGCTCTTCAGTGAGAGGTACTAATGGTTTATTACTGTAAACAGGTAAACAGGAATTTCAGAGCCTGAACTCTTAAATGAGATATTGTGCAGTTTGTGCGTTGGAGATTGTGGTATGTATAATATTCTGACTTCTTGGGTATCCACTGATTTTAAAAATAATTAGTTCACTCCCAATAGGAAACTATTTTTGGCATTAAAGGAAATGGAACCCTCAATCTAAACTATGCAGAATTTACTAAACACTTGATGGTGTCCTTATCATATGTGATTCCCGATAACTATGAGGATACAATGTTAACAATTGCACTTCCATGTACAATCTAAAAATATTTAGTCACCTGTCTGTATGGTATTCAATTATCCATAAACAAAATGTAAGCATCATTTTCAATACATGAAAAAAATGCAGGATATAAAGAGCAGCTCAAAAATGCCTTCAGTGTCAATAAAAACAACTAGATGTTGTGAGAATATTAAAAGCATTCAAGGACAACAACCCTTTTGTTGTGGTCTGGAAAAATGACCATATTGGTTGTAGCAAATTAATTTTGCTATTCATCAGCCTGACACCTACTTTGGTATAAAATAGATAGTAAAAAAACATACATTAAAAGGATAAAACGTGTGAAAAAAATCCAGGTAACTGGAAGTCACATTAGATAAACACATAAAGATTCAACATGTATTTCAGTGACATCATCCATAATAAAGATATTTAAAACAATTTTTTTTATTCAGGTGTATAATTCTTTTATATTACACAACACTGTACAGAGATTATCAATATCTATACTGATCCTTGTCCCCATTGGGGCTTCCAAATCTTAATTCCAGATTAATCTATCAGTATTTTTATGGGGTGTTAAGGAAACTGGAGTACCCAGAGAAAACCTGCACAAACCAGGAGAGAACAAATAAACTCCTTGCAGATATTGTCCTTGGTGGGACTTGAGCAAAGGACCCAGCACTATATGGTAACTAATATGGTGTGCTAACTACTGAGCCACCATAAAACTATCTAAACAACCAGTGAAGAATATTCCAAAAGTAAGCATTACATTATTTTATACTAATATGAAATAATCAGAAAAAGCAAAGCTATCTTAAGCCAAAATCAATGGTCCAGGCTGCCAGTGTTGCTAAAATTCTTATGAAGGCAAAAGGTTAATGATAAAAAGTATAAATGCATTTACCACTAAAGAGTTTGTCAATTTTTTTATTATTTTTTTTAATAAATTTAGTATGAGGCCTAAAACACAGTGTTCTTAGCTTTATTCCAGCACTGCAGCAATCACGTGCCCATTCCTGACATCTCTGGAAATAAACAGAGGATCAGTGAGACAGTGAATAGCAACAAACGCTTGAATGGTGGTGAGGACAAAGAGGAGTATGATTTTTTTTGTTTTATTCCAGCACCATCATACTAAATTTATTAAAAAGATACAACTGGACAACTCTTTCAATCTTGTTAGGTCATCCATATATCTACATAAATTCAAAAAAGTTTACTCACCAACAGAAAGTATCTTAATGCAGTTATATCCAAAATTCCACCAAGTTCTCACCAAAGTGAAGATGAAAGATGGCAAACATTATTCCTCCAGCATGAGAGTATGAATAAAACGTTACATGTTATTTGGAAAAAATCTTAGCATGAATTACAGGCAAAAATCACATTTTGATAAAATATCCACATGTCCTGCTTACGCGATTTGGGCTGGGAAGCTCTTACTTATAGCATAGCATGAGCCAAAAAAACTGTTATAGCCTTGTCCAACAGATGTATGAACTGTCCTATACCAAAATGTGGCACATGCTGCGACAAATCTGACACGGTGAAAGAAATAATTATTTGATCCCTTGAAGATTGTGTACGTTTTCCGACTGACAAAGACTTGAGCAGTCTATAATTTTATGGGTAGGTTAATTTTAACATTGAGCGAGAGAATATCCAAAATAAAATCCCTAAAATCACATTGTATAAATTATATAAATCTATTTGCATTTGACAGTGAGAAATAAGTATTTGATCCATCTGGCAAACAAGACTTAATACTTGGTGGCAAAATCCTTGTTGGCAAACACAGCAGTCAGATGTTTTCTGTAGTTGATGATGAGGTTTGCGCACGTCATGAGGAATTTTGGTCCATTTCTCTTTGCAGATCATCTCTAAATTATTGAGATTTTAAGGCTGTCACTTGGCAACTCGGAGCTCCATAAGTTTTCTATGGGACTAAGGTCTGGAGACTGGCTATGCCACTCAATGACCTTAATGTGCTTCTTTTTTAGCCACTCCTTTGTTGCCTTGGCTGTATGTTTTGGGTCATTGTCTTGGTGGAAGACCCAGCCACGATCCAATTTTAATGTCCGGGTGGAGGGAAGGAGGTTGTCACTCAGGATTTTACGGTTCATGGCTCCATCCATTCTCCCATTGATGCGGTGAAGTAGTCCTGTGCCCTTAGCAGAGAAACACCGCAAAAACTTAGGGGGACATGTCTGAAAACTGTCTTGGTCTAAGACTTTTCCTGTTGCCCATAGCAACCAATCAGGGTTCCCCTTTAATTTCTTCAAAGCACTATATGAAATGAAAGGGGAATGCTGATTGGTTGCTATGGGCAACAAGAATAGTCTTAGACCAAGACAGTTTTCAGACATATCCCCTTTAATGTTTCTACCTCCATGCATGACAGTGTGGATGGTGTTCTTTGGGTCATAGGCAGGATTTCTCTTCCTCCAAACACGGCGAGTTGAGTTAACGCCAAAGATCTCAATTTTTGTCTCATCTGACCACAGCACCTTCTCCCAATCACTCACAGAATCATCAAGGTGTTCTTTGTCAAACTTCATACGGGCCTGCACATGTGCCTTCTTGAGCAGGGGGACCATGTGGGCACTGCAGGATTTTAAACCATCATGTGTTACCAATGGTTTTCTTGGTGACTGTGGTCCCAGCTGCCTTGAGATCATTAACAAGTTCCCCCATGTTGTTTTAGGCTGATCTCTCACCTTCCTCATGATCAAGGATACCCCACAAGGTGGTGCTGCAGATATATTTCGATTGACAGTCATTTTGTATTTCTTGCACCAACAGTTGTCTCCTTCTCACCCAGCATCTTACTTATGGTTTTGTAGCCCATTCCAGCTTAGTGCAGATATATGATCTTGTTCCTGACATCCTTAGAAAGCTCTTTGGTCTTGTCCATTTTGTAGAAGTTAATTGAGTCTGTGGACAGGAGTCTTTTATAAAGGTGACTATTAAAGACAGCTGTCTTTAATGCAGAAAATGAGTTGATAAGGAGCGTCTAACTGGTCTATAGGAGCCAAAACTCTTAACGGTTGGTAGGGGATCAAATACTTATTTCTCTCAGCAAAGTGCAAATAAATTTATATAATTTATACAATGTGATTTTAAAATTAACCTACCCTTAAAATTATAGATTGTTCGTGCGACATGTATGAACAGGGCTGCGCCAGAAGTCTGGCGTCTTTTCAGCTCAAGATCTGGCACAGCCCCATTCACTATATTTTTAAACCCCCACACGCCTATATCAGGTGCAATACAGAGCGCCCGTGGAACTTTATAATGCGCCTGATTTCAGGGGGCATGCGGAAGGCAGTGCGCACTAATACCATTCAAAGCTACATATTTATAGCTTCAGTACGGCAATTCTATTCACATTACAACTAGAACAGGTAGAGCACTTTAAAAGTGGTTTACCTGAGCCAGAAGTGTTGTTTCTGTGCTAGGATGCGCCTGATTTATGACACACAGTAGACCGGGTTAATAAATTCAGGCACATTCTACTCTATTATAATGCGCGTCAAAATTGGCGTTTAAGCGCCATAAATCATACATGTCACCCTGCATGTCTTTGTCAGTGAGCAAACTTACAAAATCAGCACGGGATCGAATAATTATTTCCTTCACTGTATGTGTGCACCAATTCTATGGGGATTTTATGAACATGTCCTGACAAAAAGTGGCACAAAACTGTCAAACGTATCAATAACAGTTTCATAGTGGTGAGGCTGAGAAAAATTTTGTCGTATACTCTTTATGTGCCACTTTTTGGTGCATAAATATGTTTCACAATGGCACTAACTTACTGAGAAGTATCTAATACAAATATCAGCGGCACACTAAAAACTAAGTAAAACATCAAGGTATATAGGAATTTTTGAAAATGCATTACTGCTAAGGAAATATGAAAACCTGGGATTCTTAGTTCGCAATTTTTGATCAAAAATTATTTAAGCTCACCTCCAAATAGCATCAAGGGGATCCCAGTACAGGTGAGTCCCTAACACTAACATGTTACCTCACTAGGAGTCCATTCAGACTACAACCTCTCAAGGAGTGATAGGAACTTGCTACTGAATTATCCTGCACTGGTTTAAAAGAGGTAAGGGGAGTGCAGCAAGCCAATGAGGTTGCCATTCCTCAAATAGACTACAAAACTTGGTTAGGCTGTGCACATCCAAAATATATTTTGAAAAACGTAAGCATAGGTGCACACTGGCAAGGCAATAGCATACATCTGATACAAATATCAGTGGCATACTAAAAACTAAGTAAAACATCAAGGTATATAGAAATTTTTGAAAATGCATTACTGCTAAGGAAATATGAAAACCTGGGATTCTTAGATCGCAGTTTTTGATCAAAAATTATTTAAGCTCACCTCCCAATAGTGTCAAGGGGATCCCAGTATAGGTGAGTCCCTAACACTAACATGTTACCTCACTAGGAGTCCATTCAGACTACAACATCTCAGGGAGTGATAGGAACTTGCTACTGAATTACCCTGCAGTCAGTGAGCAAACTTACACAATCAGCAAGGGATCAAATAATTATTTCCTTCACTGTATGTGTGCACCAATTCTATGGGGATATTTATGAACATGTCCTCACTGTCAAACGTATCAATACCAGTTTCGTAGTGGTGAGGCTGAGAAAAATTTTGCCGCATACACTTTATGTGCCACTTTTTGGTGCATAAATATGTTTCACAATGGCACTAACTTACTGAGAAGTATGTCTGTGGAGGCAGCACCACTTTTCATATATGTCCTAGTAAGACTTGATAGTAGCCACTACTTCTTGATAACTTTCATTTGTTAGGTAAGCAAGAAGTAGGAGATATATGTAAGCAGTGTTGGATTGGGGTTCCTGGGCCCCACCAATGAAGTTGCTTTTTGGGGCTCACCGGTGAAGTTGATTCTCGGGCCCACCAGTGGAGTTGTTTCTTGGGACCACATAGCTACTATACTTAATACAAATGAATCTTGCACTGTGCCTCTTGCTTTCTGCCTCTCTTTCTCCATGAAAATAAGTCCCATACCTGCCATTCCCATGAGCTTATCATACCCAGGGCCCACCAGGGGTTTTCTGTGCTCCCCATGTGACTAGTTCAAGCCTAGATGTAAAGAAGCATGACTACAAGATTAGACTACACAGGAATTGTTTGTAGCTTGTTGCCGTGAAAACACACAGGTCTGGATAGGAGGTGTAAGTTGTGAAGTTAGCTATTTTTTTTTTCATTTTCAATGCACTGAAGCAGAAATAATTTGCTATGGTGTGCACAGCCTTTAACTAATATGTCTTTGCAAAGCTTTCTCTAAGGCACTCACAGCTTGAGATCTACAGTTTTCTATTGTTTGTAACTGTAAGTAATTACTTTCTTCAGCATAATAATTGGAGAGATTGTTTTTTCTTATGGTTATCCTATTATAGGTGAATCAAGTTCTGTAGTTTTTCCATGCATCAGTAAATGTAGGCTGACATAATCTGTCTCCTTGGGTGTTGTCACTACACTACAATGTGTGCTTTATGAAGAAGCTTAATATTAATTTGATTCTGGTCCTTCTGGCAGGAGAGGTGTTACCTGATTTGAAATGTTAAAAATTGCTCACTCAGATAAAATGAAGTGATTGTTCCATTGAGCTTGCAGCATTGTTGTTGATTTTAATTTTACATTCATTCTCACTATGATCTGACTAGCTAAGACATTTGACCAGATGGTAAACCACTCCATTAAAAGATCTGCATCATTAATTCTTTGTATAATTCAAAATACAGAAATGTTCTGAAATAAAAATATAGAATAATGCAAAAATCTGCTTTAAAAGAGAAAGATGTTTAAAGAAGGAAAGCGGAATGGATATACTTTTTAACATTTAAATTTTTTCTATCATGTCTACAGAATATCCCTTATTTATCATGTATACATTTTAAACATGTATCGTATTTTGACTTTCACTTGTTAAATTTTTCTGTTGCAACAAATAACACGAGGCTAACATTAATTTCTTGAAGACTGCCATGTTTAAGCACTTGATGTTATACTGCTTCATACTGTAAAAGGGTTGTCTGGGTCAAATAAAAATGAGATAATAGGTTACTAGTGCCAAAAAAACATATACTCACCTTCCTCAGCTCTGGCCATCCCCGATTTTCTGTTGACCTTCTCTACCAAACAGGACATGACTGCTGCAGCCAATTACCTGGTTCTAACAATGATGTCCTGTTTGGGAGAATAAGAATGGGTTCTATTGCTAGGAGAAACTATAAACCACTATTATTTTAGGAGATTTGGGGATGACTCTTTATTTTCCCCAATGAAAGTCTATGCAATCAAATCATTGTGGATTGATAGTGACCGTTTATTTCAATGAGAACCATGTGGTTCTCCAGAGGTAATAGTTGTACATGACATAACTCTTGGTTTTAGCTATTAAAAGGGCTAATTTATCAGTGAGGGAGACATGTATGAACGGGGCTGCGGCAGATATCTGGCGTTTTTTCAGCCCGATAGCAGGCGCAATCCCATCATACATTTTTTAATTTCCTGCACGCCACTCTCAGGCACATTACATAGCACCGGCGGCACTTTTTAATGTGCCCAATCTCAGTAGAGCCATACTGAAGCTTCATATTTGGAGCTTCGCTACGGCATTTCTGGGCGCACTACAGCTGGAACAGGTATACCACTTTCAAAGTGGTATACCTGAGCCAGAAATGTCGCCCAAGTGCTAGAATGCACCTGATTTATGACCTGCTGTAGAAAGGGTGTATAAATCAGGCACATTCTATGTCATTAATATGCACATGAAATTTGGCGTTTTAACACCAAATTTCATGCATGTCGCCCTGAGTGTCTAAAGTGATCATTAATTTTAATGAAAATCATGCAATCTTCTATGTGCTGGACATAGTTTTGGGCTATGAGGCATTGTGCACATCTGTGTTAGAAGTTCTTGAACCCTTGTTGCAGATTTCATCAAATTTGATGGAAAAAGTAAAGAAACGAACATTTTGATAGAAACTGGATTGAACACATTCTATCTGGGCGCTAGTAGTGTCCAACATTAAATGGATACGGTTTCACCCCTATGACAGAGGTTCAGAATGGAACGTGGGGCACAGATGTGAACCAGGTCCAACTGAAAGAATATCTTCAGCATTGTAATTTCTTAATTTATTAGGAGATTGTTATTTACATTGATTTCATTATCTTCAAATACATTTTCCTAAAGAGAATATAATGTAACAATAAAAGTTAATGTTTAGCAGTTAAAATCCTTAAAATATAGACTTTTTAATGGCTCACATTACCCTGAGTAAATTTCTCCTTTTTCCTTATTCTAAAATCTTGAAGTTACTTCTGCATTGTCTCTTCCTCTTGTGTATATTAGCATAGTAACCTAGTTTGGAAGGTTTCAAACAAATATCCATTATTTATGGGATTATATACAGTATTTTGGGAAGTTAACCGTTTCATAATCATCTGCTAGATAGAAAAATAATCGACCTAGTAAAAACAGGAAAAAAGTCTGAAATAGCATCCATTGATTGGGAAAAATTAGTTAAAGCAGTTGTATAAATATATTTTTTTTAGAAAATATGGCTGTTTTTCTCCGGAAACAGCATTTTACCTTTTTGTAGGCTGTAGCTTTTCAGTTCAATGGAGCTGAGCTACAAAATAAGACACAAACCATGGGCAAGTGAAGTACTGTTTTAGAAAACAGCCATGTATTTCTATACTTGTAAAACCCTTTTAAGTTATCTGTGGCAATAATGTCCTTCCTAACATGTAGAACAATGGTTTGCATTGTGGTTCAGCCAAAAAATGGCTCATTTTTGGAAAAGCATCTTACAGTGTGTTGAAGAGACATTTAATATGGGCTTTGGGCACCTTAGACTGTGAGTGAACTATGGATGAGTGTGGCTTCGCTTGAAGGGAACGTGTCCATGATGAAATATACTTAGTCAAAAAATGCACCAAAATTTTGTCACAGAAAGTATGTCAACTAAGAGTTAGTACCAAAATTATCAACCAACCAGATTAAAGTGGCTGGCTACTAGGACACTTAAATGGGTTTTTCCATGTGGCAAAGTCTCGTCTGAGGCCAGCTATAAGCTCACTACGAGCTGGCCTCACAAAACAGGGAGATGGCCAGTTGTACCAGTTTTTTCTGTGGCAGTTCTGAATATATATTTGTTACTCCCATAAACATGAATAAGGGAGAGCTGCACAAAAATGCTCCCTAGAGGTCTGTTTCTGATCTTATGATGGATAACAATGTGTGGAATCAATAAAAAAGGCACAAAAATAAAAAAAAAAGTAAATAAGAAAAAAACATTAACAACTCAAATCACCAACTTTAGCTCTGTCTTCTATAACCTAAAATAATCTAAGACTATACTGGATGCCATGAGTAAGAACTGCTGTGTTTGAGATGCACTATCATCATGCAGGATCTGTTTAACATCTTTTGTGGATTTTTTATATGAATAAATAAGGTCTTGGATTATTTTTTTATGGATGTGCCAAACGTTTTCAGCGGGAGGCCATTTCCCTGTTAGTCATTTTAAATTATAACTTCTTCCAAGTACAAAGAAGGACTTGTTCTATCTTCATTTTTTTTATTACAAATCCATCCGAGTCCGAGATTTTAGTGAGGAGGCAGAGATCATCTCATTAATACACAATGTTTTGTTATAGAATATAAATTAATCATCTGATAGGAGTTCACCAGAAGAGATGTGAGTTTAATTTAAACAGAAGTGATTGGTTCTTCAGTACACATTACATTTAGAGACCTGTCGGAGAAGTTAGCTGTGTATTAAGGAAATGGCCTAAATGGCCTAATTATGATACAGGCAGCAGGATTAGTTACACGTCTGTGCTCCTGTTGTTCTACCAGCTTTTATTGTTAAATTAATAGCATCATACGTATAAAGACTCATATTCTAGTTGTTGAATGTAATTTTTTTTTCATCTGGCATTTAATAATCTAGAAATTCCAATAATCCAGCACCTGCTTCCAACAGAGAACTACTGTACATCATATTCTTATTTCAGTGGTTGTTTTCTTTGAGAGTTTTCACCATAACAAGTACAGTATATTTTACATCATTTTTAATAATCCAAAATACTTGACAATTCAACATGCATCCAGGCTTATGCCTTGTTTATGATCTTTTTAATCTGCTTAGGAGGTTGGATTGTCAGGTCTCAAGCTCTCCTGCATCATCAAGGAAAAAAATATTTTCAAAAAACTTTATATGATTTTCAAAATTCATACCATGAAAACTTCACAATACAGCAAAATTTAAAAACCTGAAGGTACATAACGTGTATAGTCCTTCCACTTTACTTGATAGCTACTCATGAACGAGTCCTCAGGTACGACTGGCAGGACCCACAACAGAGCTGATGCGTACTTGACCTGCTTGAAAAAGGAGTAATTTCATTCCGAAACGTCGCAAGGTCAAGTGCGCATCAGCTCTGTTGTGGGTCCTGCCCACAATAAAATAGGTCTGCCTGTCGGAGGAGTAATGCGCCTATTTTTGCTGAACCACATTCATATATGTGTCTAATATTACGAGTGTGGTGCGACATGCCCCCAGAACACACACAGAACACTCCTTCATGTTAGACGCATTAAAAAGTGTCGAGTCTTATGAACAATGTGCCTAACACATTCATTAGGCGCATTAGACATCGTAGACTGCTCACTTTGGCGCATTTGATGCTGGAAAAAAGTGAAAAACCTGATCATACATGTATCCCTAAGGGCAACATGTATGAAACTGGTGCCAACTCACCAGTTCTACCTCTGTTTTTAATAGTGTACAATCCAACAGTATGCATGAATTGTCTCACAGCTCTTTATTAATGTGTACTGTCAATTTGAAACTGGTATGGATCTGTCCAACAGTTTTGCTCCAAACTTTGGTGGTTTTTTTGACACATCGTACCATTATGGCATGACACGCCCCCTCAGCATCAGCACATTCAAAAGTGTTGTTTCTGGCATACAGCGCACCAAGTTTTGGTGACAATGGGTCATACATCTATAGAACAGGGCTATGACAGTTTGGTTCAAAGCATGCCAAAAATGGCGCATCCCTTTTCATACATGTCGTCCTAAGTGTTAAAAGAATAAAAACATGCAGGATACACATATTTCACCCAAATGGGTTGGTTCCAAAAACCTTACCTCTGTTATTTTATCTTCATTTTATAACCCTTATTTTGCAAATAGTAAAATAAATAGTAAAATAATCTTATTAATAACACAACACATAAACTTTTTAATAAAAATGTATTAGTTTGTTTTTAAATAGGTCTCTAAAGAAAGGGTCCAAATGCCTCCTGTACTTGCATTTCCAATCTCCCCCTCTCTTGGGTTTTTTAACATGCTCAATGCCATGGAAATAAAATCCACTTAAATTACCCTGATTGTATTCAATGAAATGCTTGACTACTCCCAACTCAATAGCTTGGTTGCTGCTATTGGCTCTGATGTGTTCTGCTATTCTGATCTTAATTTTTTTTTTTTATCACGCTGCACATTGTTAGATGTGAGTTTGGGTCCATTTAGGGTCCGAAACACAGATCCAAACACGCATCTATAAACAAATTCAAAAATGTCTCAAACACGCCGTGTGAACATACCCTAACAGTTTTCATAATGAAAATATTACTAGTCAAATCGTAAGGAAAAAAGCTGTCTATTGCTGAGTAAATGGAGTTAGCAGGATTCAAAGACTTTTTCTATGACCCTACAAACTTTCTACATGAAAATTTTCTCGCCAGCTCAAACCAAGAAAGTGCTATTAATCATTGCAAATAAGTGGAGTTAGCAAGACTCACAGGCTTTTTATATGACCCTGACAGAATTTTGCATGTAAATACTCTTATGACCCCAAACGTTCCCTTTGCAAGGAAAAAAACTGTCATTACTGTGAGGGAGCAAACAGGCATTTTCTATTACCTGACACCTTCCTCCATGTAAATACTCTCACTAGCTCAAACTTATAAGGAAAAAACTATCACTGTGAGTGGGTGGAGATCTTACTGTCTATTTTACCACACTGACCGCTGTCTGCATTAAAATATTCTTGCCAGCTCAAACTTTTATGGAATGTGCTGTGAGTCCTGCTAACTTTGTCCACACAGAGATGATTGACAGCTTTCCTTTTAGCAACTCATAGGGAAAAAATATCAATCACTGTGATTGGATAGCATTAGCAGGACTTACAGGTTTTTCTATGATCTTGACAGATTTTTGCATGTAAATACTCTGGCCAGCCCAAACTCAGAAAAAGCTATGGAACCAGTGTTGGATTAGGGTGCTTGGGTCCACCATTGGAGTTGATTATTGGGGCTCACACTACAGCTACTCTAAATGACTGAACGTACTGCACATGTCTCTCTACCTTGCTTAGGGTCCCAAAATGCCTAGTGCACACTTGCTCCCCTGGCAGCTCAGTGTCTCCTGTTTTATTACAGGTTGGCCCTTAGAATGAGAAGCATACCAGCCTTGACAGATCTGTTTTAAGGAATTTAATTATATGTATATTATTTCAAAATCTCCTTTGTTTTATTCTGCAGGTTACGCGATAGTGTCTGGCAAATATGCAGAAACCGTCCATGGATATAAACGCTGTGATAGGCCAAAGTTTCACACTGGCATACTTTATAATCCCCAACAATTTATCTTCTTTCCAAAGTGTGGATACCATTGGATTGTAATCCCAAACTTGTATTCAAGAGGAGAATCATAACCATGTAAAAATGACAGATGAACAATCAGCCTCCTTAATCCCTAGGGGGAAAATTGCAAACTATAGACCAATATACTTCAGAATGGAATATATGAAACATGTTGGAAGTCACGTCTATGTAGGAAATCAAGAGACAGTGTAAGACTGTTGAATGCAATGTGCAAACTCCTGTTTTACCCTATGATTCCGGCATTTAATTTTTTCTTTTTTTATTATTGGAAAGATCAAATACTTCATTCATCCCTTGTCTGCTTAGAATGACTTGGAAATAGCACTTTTTACAATCCTCTCAACCTATAACTGGAAAATGCTGTGTCTTACATAACACTTAGCCGAACCCATAAATTGAAGATTAGCGAAGAGTGATTTGTCAAGGCCATAGAATATACCCCATACCTGAGTAAACCTCATCTAAAGCATGCAGCAATTACTCTGGTTAAACCGTATAGACTTCAGGCTGTGAGTGTATATTCAGGATGCATAATAAATGTATGGCAGGTAATGTAATATGTCTCCAGTGTTTGCCCAAAGCAATATTGTCATTTCATCAGAAGCTTTTTTATGTCTTTAATTACAAAGTGCAAAGAACAGTCATTCATATTTCACCTTGTCATGTTCCTGCTATACATATATGACATGTTTTACTACTGAATAAGTTGAAATACTCTGATTTAAGGCTCCATATAACAGAAAAGTGTTTGTTTTCTTGCTATGTTCTACCTTAGTATTGGATCTTAAATATGATTTATGTAATAATAATTTATCCTTCTTTTATTTTTTTACTTACTATTGTTTTCATATTTTGGGAACCAAAGTAATTTTATTTTTTCAATTGATGTGGCTTAAACTGTTTCCCCAGTAGCACTGGGATTATTTTTATGTTTTATGCTATGATTTATTTTTTAAATTATTTGCTCAGAAAACCCCTATTCAGCTGTATGCTCATGAGAGATTTTTTGCTGTTCCACTGTATTTTGTCTTACAAGACACCCAGCTGTTTCCTCATAAAAACACGCATCTAGAATCCCTAACAAATGATATGATGAACGGTGTGTCTAAAATTCATTTAATTTTTACTGGTAAATCTCCAGTAACAGTATAAAGCAAATATGTGTACCAAAGGATTACTGGAACTATTTCTGTCAGTTTTTCTGACAAGTTTGTTGTATCTTAGATACAATATGTATTCCACGTGAAATAGAAATTCTGGAATATCTTATCCTTAAACTTGTGGCATTTCTCTGTTATTTGGAAATGCATGAAGAAATTGATAACTGGGCTTTACCATTCCTGTAGCCAGTATGATATGTCTCAACAGAGTTCTACACTGACTGCACAATGTAAGATTGTGAAGGGAGACACCCAAATGACAACCAACATGATAACACCGGGGTGTTAATTTATTCATACATTTCCAAGAGAAATATCAGAGAAGTGGCAAAAGATGACCCACAAATTTTTTCTTGTCTTTGTGGAAATGCAAACATTTACACAGACAAGTATATCAATATCAGTCATTCACTGATAATGTGCTATGATTTAGACAATTTTCCAATAGAAAAATAATTATAGAAAAAATAAATCTGATCTACCATTGGCATTGCTTAAAACTAACAGTCTCAAAAGATGCTCGTAAAATGCATTTGATAACTGCTTATTAGTTATATTATTTCTGCATCTCCTAGCTCCCTTAAGAGATTGTGCAGTTTTCTGTATTATAGATTCCCAGTATTATAATGTTGTACCATGTTAGCCATAGAAAGTAGTAGAAGAGTGAAGAAATCAGGTGATACCTTTTAGAGGCCGAGTATATTTGATTGTGAGCTTTCGAGAGTACTAGCTCTCTGCTTCAGACATGGTGTTATACAAGAAAGTGAAAATTCACAGACTTTTTGTACACAAAAGACATGGATCTTCAAAAGAACATAGAATCTTTAAAAATAACAAAATGCAGTATAAGCAGAGCAACAGATAACAACAAGAATTACTGATCCCTCTATCACATCTCACAATTTTCTAGATTTATTTCTTGACCTGTTGTAAATAACTTCTCTACTTCTATTGCACTTTATTTTTAAAGATTCTAAGATCCTTTGAAGATCCATGTCTTTTGTGTATAAAAAGTCTGTGAATTTTCAGTTTCTTGTATAACACCATGTCTGAAGCAGAGAGCTAGTACTTTCGAAAGCTCACCATCAAATATACTCAGCCTCTAAAAGTTATCACCTGATTTCTTCACTCTTCTACTAACAGATTCCCGGATATTTTACATTTGGGATCCACAGGATCATCTGTTATCACTGGTAAATGCATTAGTGGTCTCTACTCTTCCTAATGGGGTATCATACAGAGGATTACCAGTCATATCCATATGCTCTAAGAGGATTTGACTAAAGAAGCCAATTCTTTTAAAGTGAATCTGTCTGGTGGTTTATGCCGCCTTATTTTAGGACAGGGTTTCATAGAAGGAAAGAAGCTAAATGCTGTGATATAAGTAGAAAAGGATGTCGGAAGCCTTAGGCTTGAGGGATATTACTGGAGTGCTTGGGGAAGGATAACCAATCCGTCAAACGTATTCAACATATATCCACAGCACACGACAGATTTCTTTGCAAAATAGTAGATTTATTTACAAATAGCTAGAGCTCCAATGTTAACAGTATGAAGAAAATGCAGTAAAGCCAGAGTAATTTTGAACGTGTGCGGACGGTTGGTCTTCATCGGAAACGTCTGGAATTAAGAAACATAATATGAGAAATATATACAAAATAATACAAAATTGGAGACTGATGCCAAAATAACAAAAAAGAAGGGGGGGGGGGGGAGAGGTTACAGATATGAAGAAATCAGGCATAAGGGGTAACATATACGACAGGATAGGACATATAGGAGTCTCTAGAAGCATAAGATATAATGGTGGGAGCCAAAGGAGGAGGCAGGAGAGATTGTAAAGGGTGGTGATGAGATAAATAAAGTGTCATGGGGATAAAGTAAATGTAGAGGAAGAGTCTGAGGTATATATTATATAGCATAGAGTATAGGGGAATTAGGTCAAGGGTAAAAACACAAAGAATATAGTAACAGATACATGACAAAACAAAAGTAGAAATAAGGGGTTAAATGTAGGTAGCCAGATGTAATGGGGCATGATATTACCTGGTAGTGGCCAAAGGGGAAAGAAACAGGAGCTATGAGTTCTAATAAAAAAAGAGAGGGAAGAAAATCAATGATAAGGAGGAACTTAAAAAGTGTCCACAACAAATAAAGAGTAAAGGGGAGGAAAACTGTTGCTAAACGGCACCAAAATGCCTTGTATGTGGGCTGGATGTGGGTCCAAGAGCTATCTGGGAGCCGGCAGAAACATCTGGCATTAAATGCATGCTGTGATATATACTGTATTTTTATATGATTTGGAGTAGGATTTCCGAGAAAAACAGAGAAAATATTTGCTGGACTCCTTAAGAGACAGTGAAATTATTGCTTATCGCGTCCACATACAGTGAATGACAATTTGCTCTGTATATACACTGATACAGGGAAACCTGCCAATCACTATTTGTGGGCAGGGTCAACAGATATGTCACTGTCTCTTAAGGAGACCAGTCAGTATGTTCTCTGTTCTTTACTCAGAAATCCCTCAAATCATATACACCTATATATCACAGAGCACAGCATCTCTCCCTGTATCATATAATCCTATGTACCATAGATCTTAGCTTGTTCGCCTTTATCATATTCTGATAGGATAGAATAAACCCTTTGACAGGTTCACTTTAAAAAAATCCTGTGTTAGAAAGTTACCTTAAAGGGGTGTTCTCATCTCAGACATGTGTGGCCTATTGATAGAATATGACATTAATCTCTGAAAGTTGCAGATCCTAAGGTGGATTACCATTTTGTTTTATATTATATATATTATGTTTTATATTATATATATTTTTAATTCCAAGTACAGCTGAACACACCACTCAATTGTATTCAGTAAAGAATGAAAAGTAGTGTTCAGGAGAGACCTACTCTTAATTTTGAACAGTGACTTATGGGAGTCCATTCTTATGATAATTGAGGATCCCAGAGATGGTAAAACTTATCAATATGGCATAAATGTCTGGGATGGGAACAGAACTTTAAAAATAGACTAATCACAGAGTTTCCTTTCTGGTATCTAAAGGTTTTCTAAACTGGACCACATACCTTTATATCTTTTTTAGGGCATATAAAAGTTAAAGGGGTCCTGGGCATTACCTACTACTTTATTAAACTTTCTAAGATTGTTTGCAGTGCTAAATTGGCCATTTTATTGCTACATTTGCTCACCAAGAGGGCTTACTGTATAACAAGATCAATCTCAAACTGCTTTACTCCCCGATGACAGTTCTGTATCAGCTTCAAAAGCAGAACGATCCAGAATCTTGCTACTTGTTATTTATTTGAACAATCAAAAATTATAAAAAAAACAACTAAAAAACTTATAACATTTAACTTTTTTTTTAAAGACATTTAATTGTCTTGTGGCAAGAATCTTCCCATGAATTGCTCAAGAAAAGCTATAATTGTAAGAAGCAAATATGTACAAATGGCTCTGCCCTTGCACTTGTGCTGTAATTGCTGCTGGCTGGGTTTTATAAAATATAAGCAGGATAATTGGTGCTAGCTCTTAACTGGGCACTAAACAAGTTGTGTCACAGAAGGAGCGTTCAGGGTTGCCAAATTGCTTCTCTATCTTTAAATGGCAGCAATTAGAGTATGCATGCTACATAAGATTCCTTCTCTTCACATGACACATGCCGGGTAATGCAACTGGCAGACAACAACCTATTACTTCTTAGTATGCCTATTCTCCAAAAGTAGTTGATTTCCTGTAGAGTGATAAAATCAGTTGGAAGGCAACTAAGAAACCACACATTGCCTGTCTGAAACTTACATATACAAAAGGGGTGAACTAGTTTGTCTGGTTTGGTATCCGTTGAGGCTTCAGCATATCCAAAGTTAGATTAAGCATCTTCACATTTCGAAGGTTAGTCAAGGTCATTATGTTAATCAGAATCACCAGTTTAACTGTAACTCCTCCTATGGCAATTAGTGGTAAAAATCTTTTGGCAATTGCAGCAATTAGCGAAGCACAATCGCCACAGGCAGGAGTACCCTTACACTCAATCTTGTTCTATCTTATCATATATGAATCTACTCTGCTACTGCTGCCCATTTAGAACAGAAAAGAAAAAGGATGAAATGATTATATAACAAGACTAAGATGACCTCTCTTGTGGGCAATTGCATATTTTCCATTACTATAGCATTTCTATTTTTGTGGTCCAGAGTGTTTTAAAACCACATTTTTCATTTTATTGGAGCAAGCCTTTAATTTTGGATGTCCTAACAGAAACTGAAATCCTAAACTAGATTAGTTGCATATTACTCTGTGACTGATACATGTTACTCATTACTATCTTAAGTTAAAAATATAGACTAATTTTGAAAATTTCCTCCAATGAGTCATGTGGAGAATGACCCACTGTGTAGGCAGTGGAGTATTGTGTAGTTAGTACGATATATTCTAAAGGTTATCACTATATGGTCCAAGGTCAAACCTTCAACACCTCTACTGATCCGCAAAGCCTTCTGTAGGCACAGCAGCACATCTATGGTGTCCTTCCTTATCTTTCCTCAAGATATTCCAAAATAAGTGTCACATAAAATGACCAACTTAAAAGAAAAAAAATTGTTTAATGGTTATTTGCCAGCAGAGTAGAGTAATATGTTTTTTTTTTTCTGGGCGGCATGTATGAATTGGGCTGCATCAGATATCTGGTGTCTTTTCAGCCCGATATCAGATGCAGCCTCATTCATACATGTTTAAATGTCCCGCACGCCATTATCACACGCATTACAGAGTGTCCGCGGTGGGACGTGCGAGAGGTGGTGCGCACTAGAACTATATGAAGCTATAGATTTATAGCTATGATACGGCACTTCTAGGCACATTACTGCTGGAACAGATAGAACACTTTCAAAGTGGTTTACCTGAGCCAGAAATGTCATAACAAACGCTAGAATGCGTCTGATTTATGACCTGCTGTAGAGCGGGTTCATAATTCAGGTGCATTCTATACTAATATTATGTGCATGAAATTTGGTGTTTAAATGCCAAATTTCATACATGTTGCCCTCTGTGTCACTTATTTAGGAATACTTCAACCTAATTAAAAAAGATTAAGAATGACAAATCTATGTGAGGTTGTACTTACTACTGCACCTCAGCCACTTGATTCTGCTCCTGGAGGTCAGACCTCTAAAAACCACATATTTATATCCTAAGCTAAGAAAAAGAAAACGCTTGTCCTAGTGCTTAGTTTTTCTTAAATGTAAGTTACTGCTGCCTAGTAAAATATGAAAAAATCCATACTCGTCTTTCCACTAGATTGCTAGCCGTTTACTTCTGAGCAATGATATTAAGGGAATGGCATGTGACTGCTAAAGCCACTGATTGGCTGCAGCTGTCTCTTGCTGTTCTCATCAGCTGGATGAACATAGATGCTAGAAAACACCGAAAGCACCATAAGCGATAGAATGGCAGCGATTGGAAACGTATGTATTTTTCTGATCCATTGGGCAGCAGTAATTTAAAATGGCTGTCTGGATGTTACTTTGTAAGTAATTTAAAGATACAGTGGCTGAAAAAAAAAAAAAAAAACTCTTATAGTCAATGTTGTATTTAGTTCTGGTTCAGTAATGACGCTTCCTGCTTTCTCATCTGTATTTTTTTTACTTCTGGCTGCAGCGAATGGATTGTCACCGCTGCAGCCACTGATTGGCTGCAATTCTCACATGATATTTCCTGACATCATAGCTTGGAGCATTCACTTCTAAGTGGTGATATAAGGAAATGACATGTCACTGCTGTATGCAAAGAATGGCTGCAGTTGTGATGATGCCACCACAGTGGATGGAAGTAAATAGAAGATCCATTGTTTTAAAATTATCCATAAAAATTACATACGGATAATCCCTTTCAAATAAAGAAAAAACATTCAGATGACTCCTTTAAGTCATTCTTCGGTGTTTTGAGAAAACTAGCTCACTTTACTTTGACTATTAGGGTCACATGTATGAAAACTGTCTAGGTCTAAAATTCACTTTGTTGCCCATAGCAACCAAACAAAGTGCCCCTTTCATTTCATGAAGTGCTCTGGAAAAACTAAAGGGGTGCTCTGAAAAAATGGCTTGATTAACACCACAAGAAATCTTGCCCATTTCTATTATCCCTAATTTATAAAATGTAAAAATAATTTACTGATTGCATTATTTTCCAACCTATAAATAAGGCTATGCTCTAAAATGACATCTGTTACTGTAGAGAAGAGGTGTCATACAGTCCTCTAATCAGGCTGCCTTATCAGAAGACGCATCTCCCACTGCCAACTATAAATTGCAGCAATAGATGTGGCTACCAGGTTGTAACAAAGTCACTTTAACCTAATAATTGTAAGGTAAAGTAAAATAATATTATTTGGTCATTTGGAGGCTGAATTGGGCACTGCATCATTACACAACAGAATACATGATATATTAGTCTGTTCTACTTTATTATAATGATTATTTTTAAACCATTATTGAATTGTATGGATTAGTTGATGAAGGAGGTAGTAAGTATGCGTTCAGATTTTAGCCTTTACTGTTCAGGACCAGTTATGTGAATACCTTTTGCTTTAATCATTAAACTTTAAACACCTTGGTGAGAAAATAGCAATTGTGTAGTACAATATAGTGGTATAAAACATGAATGATACATTTGTTGTACCTTTTCCCTTTTTCCTGTTAGATTGTTACTATCCAAAGATTACTGTATTCTTTTTTGGTTTGTAAAATTTTTTTCTTTTTTTTTTTTTCTTTTTTGATAACTCTTGATATTTATTTTAGGATCCTTGAGTTGTTCTACCATTACAAATACAGAATGGAAGTTATAGTCCATGATGCTATATTGTAAATGACTGTTTTGTTCCTATCCAGTTCAACAATATTTGAAGGACCATTAAACATTTTAGGAAAAACACAAGGACTGTATAAATTGCAGAGAAATAAAAAAAACAAAAACAAAAAAAACAACCACAACAATAAAAACAACCATAAATCCCTAGAATGCAGTACGGACTACAGGAGGGAAAAATCAAATGACCATTTAGACGCCCTGGTCCAGTGCAAGTATTTCATCAACTAAAGTATGAATGAAGAGAACTGGAACTACAATGTTGATTTTAAAGCAAATTATACCATTTGGATCACAATATCGGATTATGATTCAATCAATGATAGTGAAGCAATGGCGGTTGTACAAAAGCCCATTAAATGGATTTCCTTAAGAGTAAAAGATTTCCCAGACATGCTACTGTGTATCATGCTAACTTTGTTATTTAAATGTATTTTGTAAAACAATATGTACAACCAGTTTATGATGCTACTCTATGTAAATACAGGAAGACTAAAAGTATTAAAACAAAATCTCTGACAAAACATGCTAATTGAGGCTGTTTTCCTTTATGTATATGCCAGCGTTGTTGCTTTATTACAGTGAATTGCCGAAGGGAAGCACATGATGTTGGTGAAATGCAGCAACAAAGCTTGGTCATGAGAGATTCCACAGGTATAGCATTTTTTGATAATGGTCCTCCTATTTATTTTGTCGCTCAGTGGCAAGGTTTGGGAATATTAAGGTAACCCCGTCACCCACCCCCACTTTCCTGTGACTGCATCTCTTATTTACTGCTTGCTGGTTACATTTCACTGTGGATGACTGGTTATGAATTACAAACTATCCATTACAAGGGGACCTGGGGGGACAATCTTTTCCCTTCATGGACAAGTTCATAAGCCACTTGTCGAGGGTACACAGTGCAGGCGATTTATAGGCCTGTCAGATTTCTTCTCAGATATATTTCTCATTTGTTGCAGCTGCAATACTGTAAAGGTTCAATTGCCGTCTTTAACATTTTTCTCTATAGTGTATTTTCACAATGTATAACATGTTTCTTCAATGTGTATACATATTATCTATCATCTGATTTTGCCACATAACTAGATGTGAAATAGATAGCAAATAGATAGATAGGGAGATTCTGTAGATGGATAGATAGATGAAAATATAGATAGATAGATAGATAGATAGATAGATAGATAGATAGATAGATAGATAGATAGATAGATAGATAGATAGATTAGAAAAAAGAATAGATAGATGGAAAAAGAAAACCCACTGCACTCACATATGGTGAAAAATAAATACAAGTGCTTTACTTGATGTCCAATGGTGACATTTTGGCTCCAAATGAGCCTTTTTCAAGCAATTGGTGGGTGGAACATAACACATATTTAAAGGGCTGTGGTAATAGATATGCAAATCTGTGAATACATAACAATATGCAAATACATGATAATAAAAATACAAAAATACATTACAAAAGTGTCAATACTCATCACACACATGGCAATATCAGTGAACAATATGTGCAAAGTTATATATAATGCCAAGACACCAATCAAGTACATAGATCATAAAAAGAGAACTTGTGACATAATAGCGATATTTTATAATACTAATGAGGGGCGAGGCAAGCTCATCCTACATTCAAACTAACCATATGGAAAGAGCCAGCCTGGATGAAGCTGTAACAGAGGTGGAATATGAGCTTTAGCTGGCCTCAAGGTGACTGTGTTTTAGCAGAGCTAGATAAACACAACTCTGCAGAGGGTTGAAGATGGCAGGTCTGCAGGAAGGTAAGTGAAGAGGTATACCAGAGTCCCGAACCACCTTATACATTGTCACATGCTTGGACCGTACAGTCTATTCCCCAGGTAACCTGGAGCAGGAGATGAGAGGATCGGGTGTAAAGATACAGGGGAGATGGCAGCTATAGAGTTACAGAACTTATGAGAGGACAAATAGTGCTTGATAATAGAAGCTGCATGGTGAGTCTGTGTGCGGCCAAAGCAGCGCTCACCTCTGGAAGTAAAAGACTGCTAAATACTTTGACCTCACTTGAGTTAACCGGCTGAAAGTTGTGCCGAGCTCCTCTGTTACACATCTGCTGCCAGTAGGTCCCCCGACCCCCCCTTGAGGCTTATTACAAACAAATGTTGTATACCAAACAAAATGTTTCAAGTCCAAACAGGACTTGTACTAAGTTGAGCTTAAACCAAAGCGGACTTATACCAAGGTACCACTGTAGATAAATAAACAGACAGAAGGACAGACAGACAGACACAGACAGACAGACAGACAGACAGATAGATAGATAGATAGATAGAAAAAAAAATGCACTCATCCAGGTAACGGGGAAGAAACTATTTGTATATTTCCACATTACTACATTTCGACTCTCTCACAGAGCCATTTTCAAGTGTCAAATAAATGCAATAACAGTAATAACTAGTGTTGAGCCGAACCGTTTTTTCGAACCCGAGTCAAACCAAATTGTTTTCCATGAGGTTTTTTTTGGTAAAAAGTTTCGCATTTTGGGGCCCCCAAGCGGGGTCGGGGCGACCCTTTTTTTCAGCTGCTTCCTTCAGTGAGGGTGTAGGGATCTCATTGGCTGCAAAAATCACATGTCTTATGTGTATGTCACTGTATTTCCTGTAAGTCGCCTTTTCCAGCTTACTCTCTGTAGTGAACACACTGCTGCCTGTGTCTGCTGGTTTGCCAGTAGGCAGAAACAACATTTAATAGCAATTTCACACTAGAAAAGCTCATTTTTGATATCGGGAGGGGGGGGGTAGAGTAGTTTTGGAAATCAGACACATCTCTAGTTATAGAGTTAGGGTTTTGTGTAGATAATCTATAGAAAAATTTCTGTTTATAATCCTATTTACCCGTTGCAAAGTTTTAGGCATTTAAGAGCACATGATTTTGCTTGGGGGCGGATCTTTCATATGCCCCCCATTTCCCCCGATATTGATAAAAAAAAAATCTGTTTAAATCCTTTTTCCCCGTTGCAAAGTATAGCTTTTAAAAACATTTGATTGCTTTTGGAGGTTTTTTAAAAAAAATTAAAACCCCAAATTTTTTTTTATTGAAGGGGAAAAAAAAAAAAACTGTTTTTAATAAGGTATGAGACAAGGTGCTCATTCTAGTGCTCGGAAACACCAAGCGAGCACATATCAGTCGCGGACCGTCAGGGCCCGTCAAGCTTGGTCAAAATTCCCCTGTGCGCTCTTTACTGAAGATTTTGGGGCCCAAAACCATTCTTCAGTGGGTTATGACACCCCTTTTTCCGCAGTCTTACCCTTTCCTTTTCCCCTAGTCAAGAGAAAAAAATTCAAATCATCATCAATCAGCCCCGAAAGGGAAAAAGCACCCAATAAACAGACCGCTCTAGATAATCCATGTTCCGAAGAGCTCTTTAATGACACAATGCGGTTTGGGTCAGAAGGCATTTCAAAAGTTCGGAAGGCCAAAGAGGATGATTTTGTCTGCTTTGATGCCCAATCACTAATGCCCTCAGAGGAGGAGAAGGAAGCTCGTCCATTGCCAGAAATATCAAGCAGTCAGCTGTGCCTCGCAGTGCCTATGGCTTCTAGCCCGCAACTTGAGGAGACTGTCAGGAAGAGGAAGTAAACTGTGATGATGATGACATTGCGGGTCCAACATGGTGTTTTGAGCAGCAGCTGGAGAGCACATCATCAGTGGAGGAGGAGGAGGATGGGGTTGTGTCAGTGTGGGTCCGGCCTCATAAAGGGAGAGGGCGGTCGCACAAGTGGTCAGTGGTGGCAGCGGGAACACTGCTACTATGTTTTCACCGTTGAAGAGGTCCAGGATCTGGGCCTTTTTCGATTAAGCCTCAGATTCGCCGACCAACGTCATGTGCCAGCTTTGCTTTCAACGCGATAGAAGAGGAAAGAATCTAAAGAATATAAAGAATTTAACCACCCACCACCAGCATGAACAGGCACATGCATGTAAAGCATGAATTGCTGTGGAAGAATCACTTGAAGAAAAAAGACCACACAGGTCCTGGGCTTCCAACCACTGTGACATCTTCTGCCTGCCACTTCCAAGCCCAAGCGGTCCTCTGCTGCCAATGTGCTGGAGCAGCATCGGCAAGCATCATTCCTGGTCCCTAACACTGTCGACCGATTCCCACCACCAGCAACACAGTCTACACCTCCCCCTTCCACCAGTCTGACCTGCATGCCATACAGCAGCCAGTCCACCAGCCAGCATTCTGTGTACCAGGTGTGGGAGCAGAAGAAACGCTTTCACCACAGCCATCCCAAAGACAAAAGCCTGAATGTCGGCATTGCCAGGCTCTTGGCCTTGGGAATGTTGCCTCTCCGACTGGTGGACACAGATGGGTTCCCCTCGTCATGGCCCAAGCATGCCCCCAATATCTGAGGCCGAGCAGGCATTTCTTTGCCAGAAAAGATGTCCCTGCCCTGGCCTTCCACATTGCAGAAAAGATCTCCAGTGCATTGGCTGCATCTGTGTCCACCAAAGTCCATCTCACTACAGACACATGGACAAGTAAGCACGGTCAAGGGCGTTACATCTCACTGACTGGTCACAGGGTGAATTGGGTGGATGACAGTTCCTCTGGTGATGGGCCTCGGGCTCGACGGACACTTTTCAACACTGCTGGAATGGAGCAGAGTCCAGATCCCCAACCTTGACGGGTAGCATCACGTGCCAAGAGAAACCAGGCCATTCTGAAATTAATCTGTTTTGGAGACCGTCAACACACAGGTCAAGAGCTGTGGACGGCTCTGCGCACCCAGACCGACCAGTGGCTGGGTGCTAAGAACTTGGCGCCAAGCAATGGGGTGTGCGACAATGGGAGAAATCTCCTTGCTGCCCTTAGAATCCGTAGACTTATGCACATCCCTTGCCTGGCACACGTCCTGAACCTGGTTGTGCAGAAATTTCTTAAGTGCTACCCGGGTCTGCCTTCTGGGGAAAGCTCTAGGTTTGAGCTCACACTTCCGGTGTTCGCACCCTGCTTCGACATAACTGGAAGCGTTGCAGCGTCATCTTGGCCTCCCCGTCAACCGTCTCATTGTTGACGTGGCAACACACTGGAATTCCACCCTCCACATACTCCAGCGATTGTGGCAGCAGTGTAATGCCATTATGCAGTATGAAATGTCGCATGGCCTGATGAGCAGTGGTGTGGACCTCGGGATGTTGAGCCACAGAGAGTGGAGGCAGGTGCAAGATCTCTGCAACATCCTTGACAGTTTTGAAGACGCAAACAAAATTGTCAGTCAGGATGATATCGTTGTCAGCATGACCATTGTGGTCATATTTTTACTGGAGCAAGCGTTAGACTCTCTGAGGCAGCAGGTCCCGACAGTGATTGAGGAGGATGAGGTGGACACAGAGCCTTACTCGCCATCGGATGTAGAAGGCCCAACTGTTTCCCAAATGTATTGGTCTTCTTTAGGTGGTGGTTGGAGGTCAAGGGCGGGTAGAGGACAGCAGTTCAGCTCACAGAGTAGAGGGCATGACACTAGCCAGGCCTCTGTTGATTGTTAGGATGAGGAAGTGGAGGAGGATGAGGCAGAGGTGGACACCACCGGTAGCGATTACCGTATGGTGGTAAGAGGGTGGCACAGATTTCAGGAGGAGAAAGAAGAAGAAGAGGAGGAAGATCTGGTTAGTGCCCCTCGACCCTAAGGCATGGGAGATCCTGGCAGCATCTCACACATGAGTGCTTGGATGCTACATTACCTGCAACATGACGCATCAGGGCAATCAAAATGAACAACGATTACAGGGTGGCCACCCTCCATGATCCATGTTACAAATCAAAAGTGAGCACTTTCATTCCACCCACACAAATTGACAGTAGAATGCAGGAATTTGAGACAGTGCTCATGAACTCGAGACATCTGTTGTGTCTTCTTCACATTCTAATGTCCCGAGTGAACAACGTCAACAACATGACAGCAGTAGAATGATAAGTAGCTGCAGCAGCAGTAGCAGGCAATGTGGCAGAAGTGTACTGGTTAACATTTTAAACTCGGTTTTTACCAACTCACCAACGCCTGCAAGGCAGGGCAGCATTTGGACACACCGAGACCGCCTTCAGAGCGTGGTCCATGACTACCTGCGGCTCAACCCCAATGTTTTTGGACTTGATCTGGACCCATTCAAATTCTGGGTGTCCAAAATGGATGAATGGCCTGAGCTTGCTCGACATGCCATAAAAATTGTATCCTGCCTGGCAGCCATCGTTATCTCAGAACACACCTTCATATCAGCTGGTGGGGTGAAATACACATTCTATCAGTCATCTATTAACATCAGTCATCAGTCAGGCTGCTGTAAGTCATCTAATAACATTTCAGACCCCATGCAGCCAAATCAAATTGAGCCCCCACCCATTACTACTTCCTATTTTTGTTTTTTAAGATTTGTGGGCCCCTTTTCGATTATGGCGCGTGACAGGAGTACTGCCCATACTGCCCTATTGGCACCTCTATGGGGCCCTGCATCCTGAGGTGTTCCAAAAGCCCCTTTGACACATAAGAAGATTGGAAGTGGGACATGGTAACTGGCATAGGTGCCAATAGGGCAGTACTCCTGTCAGGGTCCCTAATCAAAAAAGGGCCCGATGAAATGTTAAAAATAGGAACTAGTAATGGGTGGGAGCCCCATTTGATTTCTGCATGGGGCCCTGAAATGGTTAATATACAACTGAGGGCAGCCCTGGCTACCACTGCACCCCCTATAACTACAGCCCTGCCAGCTGAACCTCCATGTTCCCCGTTGGGATGTTCTTGCTGCCATCACACATATGACATGTTCTTGGGCCCTGGTGCAAAAAGTCATAGGGGGCTCCTGCCATTTCCAATATCATTGTCTTCTTAAGCGTCAAAGGGGCCCCGTAGCAGCTGCTAGCGCTGCACCTCCTATAGCTACGCTGTCCTCATCTTTTCAGTTAGCCATTAAAAGGAATGAATTATTTTAACCTGTGAATTTTTTTCGCTAAGTTGTTCTACGTACCCATTTTACTGTTATGGATGCTAATTGCAGCTTCTCCTCACCTGTATGGGTATAAAAATTAACCAGAAAATCTTCTCCCATTGACTTTAATGGGGTTCGAAGTTCGGTTCGAACTATGAACCGAACTTCTCGCGTTCTCGAACTCGAACTTTTTAGGGTATGCTCATCTCTAGTAATAACGCTAACTAAATTAAGTGCCAATCATATAATATCAAACAATTAATACATACTGTTTATCAATACAGTGTCACAGTCATAAAGTGCAAATGTGCATTTTAATCAGGGGTAATCATAAATGTAAACAATGTTACCATTTGTGATAAAAGTACAATGCAGTGTAATGAGGGGCCGGAGACTAGCATTGCTTACTCATTGTACAAAGCCTATAACTCAGCTGAAAGATAAACATCTTAATCACATTGATCAGTGTCCTTTTTTCTGCTGTACATGGCAGTGAGTCTCCTGTAATTAGATAAGGTCCTTAGTAACAACATCATGTGACATACTCTGTCTCTTCCCTACAGAGCCAGAGACAGCAGTGGCCATATTGGACAGAGAAAAATATGCCATTACTGTTTACTTCAAAAAATAAATGTAAAACATATAGGGACACATGTATGAAAACTGTCTAGGTCTAAGACGTTCTTCCTTGCCCATAGCAACCAATCAGCGCTCCCCTTTCATTTTTCCAGAGCACTATGTAAAATGACATGTGGCCCATATTTTTCAAACAAATATAAAGCAAAGGCTCCCATTATACAGTGGGAACAATGTACACTGGAACATTATCAGAAGTTAAAATCAAAATACAAAAAACCTTCCATCGCATGCCAAATGTAAAACCCCTCATCTGGCGCAAGGAACTACACAGCACTACAAATGATCATCTTCCTAGCACCAACAGTGTCTCCACACCTTCAAAATATGGATCCTTAATATACAAGTATGCATCTTATGTAAAAGAATACTTAATAGACAAACAAAACCTGCAGTACAGCAAGGAATACTAATAAAATATAATTTTTTTTATTGTAAATGCTGAAGATGGTAAGTAAGCGATGTGAGCCTCATTCCTTACAGCAAGGGATCAAATAATTATTTCCTTCACTGTATAGTCACATGTATTATCCCACAGGGGCATATCAGTATATACCCTCTGTTAGATATGAGGAAGACAGCGACTATTAAAGAAAAAGAATTGAATACTTTGGATAATCTGGCTTCAAAGAGTCTTGATTTGAAATGTAAGACACTATTTTTTACTTGATCAAATAAATGGTTTTGTGCTGCTAAGGTGGAAGGTGAGTGTACTTGTTTTGTTCTTTTTGCAGATACTTTATGAATGTTTTAATAATAATCTTTTTATTATATTCTTTCAGAGATTACTGCACTGAATTTATGAGGTATGATTACTACTTAGAAGACAAAATTGGACAATCATATGGATATTTTGGATGACTATTTCGATGTTTTCTATATTGGAAGAGTGATATAACTTGGATATACCCCTTTTTGTAATCTTTCCCCTTCTCCTTTTGATGTTTTTTGCTTGGACTAGGGCAGTTTACTGGTTTAATTATGGTATTGACAATAAAATAATCTTTTTGAGGCAACCATCTGTCTTGTATTCAGTTTAGGCTAAGTCCCTTTGAAGGAATATATACCTTATGTGGGTCTGGAGACTAAGAAAAGGGGGCCTGGAGGAATGGTAGTGTCCTTAATAGGGTGACCTTTTTTCTTCGGTTGCTGTTTGCGCTGTTTTTCAGTTTATTACTGATATATTAACAAACTGGAAGCAGGTGCCTTTATCCATTTTAAACTATTGTAGAGACCTGAGATTGTTGTGTATGGTATTAAATAATAGGACTCTATAATTTATTGTCCACTATTAGGACTGATGTGATAATGTTAATTGAAGATGTTGACTGGTTAGCTGGGTATTTTTTATTTATAGCAATCACCATGCGGAATGAATACGGTCATGTTAAGACTGAACTTTTATGTTGGCGGGGATAAAAATTATGTTTAGGTTTTTATACTTTTCTTTTTTACTTGCAAAATAGGAAATGAGGTGAGGGGTAAGAGTGTGAACTTTGAATGAATGATGCAGCCCCCATCTGCGTAGCTGCCTACATGACATGGTCACATTGACCACAGAATCTAAATAGTTAGACGTCTGGGAGTTATCTGCATCTGGGAGTAATGTCCAGTCCGATTGCAGAAGGCAGGTGCTGACCGTATCTAACAGCCAGCATGCACTCCGGATGGAGCAGGCTGAGCTTTTAAACCCAATTCAAACACCTTTGCTCTCCCTTCCTGACAGAAATGAGGTGGCACCCTAGGTAGTGGCCTACCTCTGCCTGGATAGATGGACAGACAGACAGACAGATAGATAGATAGATAGATAGATAGATAGATAGATAGATAGATGAAAATTGGGAAAAAAGCAGCACTTCTAAAAAATACGAATCACAATGGGTGCCAGCAACCAAAATAGATCCCTGTCATAGGTCTAAAATTAACTAAAGAAAGAAAAAAATGTGGCACTCCCAAATAATGTCAAAAATTATCAAGACTTTATTCCATGCCCAGTGGTAGCGACAAATGAGCCTTTCTCAAGGCTTGAGAAAGAATCATTTAGAGCTGAAACGTCGCAACCATTGGACATGGAATAAATCCTTGATAACTTGAGAGAGAGAGAGAAAGAACGAGAGAGAGAAAGAGAGAGAGAAATCTGTTTCTATTACTTTGTTGGGTCTTACTCTAAAAAACTTTCTAAGTTATGGTACATTTTTCTATGACAGACTCATAAATATAGATTTGAAAAGTTGAAAGTTATTCCTGGGACTGTTGTCACTGGTGGGAGATTTATGTTTGTATGTCTTAGCATTAGTCTATTTAGGATGCTCCAAGGGAAAGAAAGTGCGATCTTAAATTTCTTCCATATGCAAGTTATCTGACAGTCGACTGATGGGAGTCTAACTCTTTTTATAACCTCTTTTTTATTTTCTTGCAGTTCAGCAGCTCAGTTGAAATGATATGCAACTTCTTTTAATCTTGCTCAAATTCTTTATGACACCATTCTGGGGAAAAGAGGTAAGAGTACATAAGGATAATGGGCTGAACTTCATGGTCAGTCAAGAGCTACATCCTAAAAGTACACACCATGGTTGTTGGAGAGTAAAAAAATGAATTAAAATTTCACTGGTTAAAATATCCACATTGTATCAAAATTATAGTTGACACCAATTAGTGGATAATGTTTCAGCTCTGCCTTCTGTGAATAAAGTTACATTACTTGAGCTTCTGCTAGTAACTTCTGGTGCGTGTGCTGAACATACTGCTTGCAGAATATTGGTCATGAGTCGGCGCCTACACAGTAAGGTTGTATATTGAAAGGATGAAATCAACACCATGCTTCGGCTCAGTGGACATTTGCTTCAACCCGTGCAGGTGCATTGTGTAACTTCTGGACACAATCTCCAGTGATTGCTTACAATATGTCCTCTATTTAAGGTAAGGTCTGTCTGTTTATGGGGCAGGTGTGTTATCCATTTGGGTACATCGGGACACTTTGGGCGACATGTATGAATTTGACTGCGTACTTTTTTTTAACTTGGCGCCGGCACGCCAGTTCTAAATAGATATAGATGAGTGTAGAATACGACAGTATGAAGATTTTTGGCGCATTACATAGAGCTTAGTGCGCCAAGTTTGGCACATTACATTCTATGACCATACAAAGTTTGGCGCAATAAGCTCTATGTAATGCGCCAAAAATCTGTCGTAATATACACTCTTCTATATCTATCTAGAACTGTGGTGTCGGCGCCAAGTAAAAAAAAATGTATGCATTCGAAAATTCATATATGTTGCCCTCTTAATATTTCAATGCTCAGATTCTGAGATTCTGAGAGTGTAGAATACGACAGATTTTTGGCGCACTACATAGAGCTTAATGCGCCAAGTTTGGCGCATTACACTCTTTGCCCATACAAAGTTTGGTGCATTAAGCTCTATGTAATGCGCCAAAAAATCTTCATACTGTCGTATTCTACACTCTTCTATATCTATTTAGAACTGGAGTGCCGGCGCCAAGTTAAAAAAAAGTACGCAGTCAAATTCATACATGTCGCCCTTTGTATTTTCAGCCATGCCTCTCTATATTAACATAGGTAGTATACTATTTCTGTAAACAAGGGGCACATGTATGAAAACTGTCTAGGTCTAAATCTCACGTTGTTCCCCAGCAACCAATCAGAGCACCCCTCTCATTTCATATAGTGCTCTGGAAAAATGAGAAGGGCACTCTGATTGGTTGCTATCAGCAATAAAGTGAATTTAGACCTAGACAGTTTTCATACATGTGGCCCCAAATGTACTTAGCACATCTCCCATCTTTTAGAGATTGCAAAGAGGAACAAATCAGGTCATGTCTCCAAGTACATGATGATATGGATATTCATTCTTTCATATATTCTATAGTTCTGTAAGGGTGATTAAAAGTTTGCAGTTTTTTTAATGAACAGTACTTTTCCATCGAGTTGAATCTTGAATCAACAACTCATTTTCTGTGGCTAACCTTACCCCAATTTTTTCTTCTTCCATGTCTATTCTTCTTAGCCCTTGCTTTATTATTGTAAGAGCCCAGCATTTGTCTCTTCATAAGTACCAACATTCCTACTTGTTCTTAGATTCCGAAGTACATATCGTAACACAGACTGTTAGATATTTAGAAGCGAAGGTTAGAGATAAAAGCCGTGCCATTGGGTCAAGCGCAGTAAAACCACTGACGTTTAGATATCTCAAAATGATTATGTCATGCATATTAACCAGAACTTAGGAATAATTAAAGGCGTGTTTTTATTACTAATGAACTGACCAATAAAAACATGATTATTAATGAGGTAATTGTTATAATAAATGAATAATAATGAAAAAATGTTGCTTAAATGATGATTATATTGTATTGTCCAATAAAGATATGCTATCTATTTTGCATAATGGTACTCCTAGAACTAAAACTTATAAAAACTCTTGCCAAACATTTAATAAAGGAGAAGGTTGTACCGATATTTTAGAAATGTCTCTTGTTCTTTCAACAATGTACGTGCACATATAATATGGACACTGCACAAACACTGGGAGATATTTTAGCCTCCTTATCAATTACATCACTAGAGCACGCCTCTAACCACCCCCAAACACATGACATCACACAAGACCATGCCTCTAACCACAATCAAACACATGAAATAAAAAAAGGACACACCTCTAAACATGCCCTACCTAAAAGAATCATGTTCTGCCCCCTCCAGCAGACTAGTGTCAACATAACAGCAGCGTTACTGGAGTCTATAAAAGTGTATTTATATAAAGTATTGTGTTGTATATACAGAAACCAATACAAATAGCTTTAAGACAATGCTCTATGGATGATACCTCTATATTACGGTCATACAGTGACTACATAAAACTGCTATTCAAAGAGTAAACATCCTCCTACTGTTACTAACCAAACCAAGACTATTATTATCAGTGATACCACTATACAAAGATCAAATAGAACGACCACATCATGACTACATATCACCATCACATAGTGACTGAATAATACCACAACGCCATTACTACATCTCACCAACACATAGTGAATTGATAAAAAAAATCCACATCTTGACCACATATCACCACCACAAAATGACTGATTAATACCACCACATATCAGTACCACATAGTGGCTGAATGCTATCTCTACAAAATGACCACATATAATCACCACATAGGGAATGAAAAAAAATTCCCACACCATGATCATATATCACCACCACATAGTGACTGAATAATACCACCAATATCACCACCCCATAGTGACTGAATAATACCTCCACATATTTCCACCACAAAGTAATTGAATAATACCGCAACACTATGACCACATATCACATATGAATCACCAAATAGTGACTGAATACTTTCACAATATGACCACATATCACCACCACATAGTGACTGAATAATACCACCACTTCATGACCACGCATCCCCACCACATAGTGACTGAATAATACCCCTACACCATGACCACATACCATCACCACATTGTGAATGAAAACCACTAAATATCAACATCACATAGTGATAGAATGAGACCACCACATCTTGAACACATAACACCACCACTTAGCGACTGAATAATACCACCACATATCAACATCATATGGTGAATGAGTAGTATCCCCACACCATGACCCCAAATCACCACCATATAGTGACTTAATAATACCTCCACAACATAAGCACATATCAACACATAGTGACTAAATAATGCCACTACACCATGACCAGTTATCTCAACCATATAGTGTCTGAATACACCCACATATCATCACCACATAGTGACTGAATAACGCTGCAACATCACACCTCATATCACCACACAATGACTAAATAACACCACCACAATATAACAACATTTCTCCACCATATAGTGACTGAATAATACCTCCATACTGTTTCTGAATTTAAACCATTACACTCAGGCTCAGACTGGCCCACAGGGGAATAGGGAAAACCCCCGGTGGATCCCTGAGCATGGCGTACATAAAGTTGTTTTTTAACTGCATATGCATCCTCAGAAGAGGCAAAAAAAGCAACGAAAGGGAGGCAAAAAGCAAGAGGCAGAGTATAGGAAACATGTGAAGTCATTTACAGTAGTTGTAGGGTGGGCCCCTAAAATAAACTCCACTGGTGGGCCCAGAAACAGCTCAACTGGTGGACCCCTAGAATGAACTACACCTGTGTTCCCTAGGCACCCCAATCTGGCACTGATTACACTACTATCAATATTCCCGCCATAGAGAAATATATAGCAGTAGAGATCAGCGCACACAGGCTCTGCAGACATACATTGCAGTTACATCCAGTGACTCACAGGTGCTGTGATGAATTGTTCATTTTCCCTTTTCTTCTCCATCTGCTCCAGATCGCCATGATGACTTCCAGAAATGCCTTGTCCCTGCAGAATTAACCACACAAATATCTTAGACTTATCTCTTTTCCAGCAGCTCCCTAGCTGTTCCTACCTTTGTACAAACTCCCTGTGGGGTGATAGGTGGAGTAAGGAGGAATATGGGGTATTAGGCGGTGTTAGGGGGTTATAGAGTGTAAGGTGGTGGTTGTATTTTGTGTTGGCACTATGCCTAAACAGAGGAGCAATCCCCTGGAGATTGTGCTGCAGCTGTGGCCTGTACTCCATCCCCTATATCCCAGAAGATCAGCCACAGCCATGACCTTTCTATGATGTAGGGGATGGAGTTTAGTACAAACTTATTTTGTCTTGTTTCTATTCATCTACAAATTTCTTCATTTGGACTACATTGGATTTGTTGGACTCTATTGGACCAGCATTGCATATATTTCTTTAATAAAATGGTCAATGAGGGCTGTTGTCAGGGAGTGTTTATTTAAATAAATAGTTTTTTTCTGTTTCTGTTTTGTTTACCATTTTATTTCAGTTTCAGTTATGGAGGAGTCTGACAGATGTCTCTCATTTACTATCGCTGGGACTTGGTGTCAGACAGTGATGTTTTTCATGATTACAAGGCTGACACAATCCTCCTGTCATTATTACTCCAGTACCCAACGCACCAGGGGTACTTGGAAAGACAGGTTGTGTGCAGGCTGGTATTTCTAGGATGGAAAGTGGCAGATATCCATGAACCTTCCCATTCCAATAGTATCAGACTGTAGCTGTCTGTTTTACCTTGGCTGGTTATAAAAATGTGGGGACTCCAGGTTTTTAAAAATCTAAAAAGAACAAATTATTAAAAAAAGACATGGGTACCCCCTATTTTTCATAACCAGCCAAGGTAAAACCAACAGTTGCAGCCTGATAATATCAGAATGGGAAGATCCATGGATATTGATCCCTTTGAATCCTAAAAATACCAGCCCACTGCCACCTCAGAAGCTGACCTTCACATTAGAGGCCCCATTCAATGGTTACCTCCCTCCCAACACCCGGGCATTGGATAGGGGGTTAATATAAGAATAAAAAAGGGACCAGCATTCCAAAGAATAAAAACCGAACTTTATTTGAATTAAAAGGAAAATGCACACAGACACAAGGCCAAAAACGCTTTTTCGGGGAGAACCCCCTTAGCAGGCATCAGATAAACGAAAATGATCAATATATAGCATACACATAACCAATTACACATAACTCACCTGAGCCTATTCTCCCCCCGTGCTTAAACCCGGGGAAATCATCACAGTGACGCACCAAAGGGCCGACGGCTCCAGTATGACGTTGCGAAAAGCCGGAAAATGCCGAAAATACCCGAGCATCCCCCCGCGTTTATGCCACCCGGCATTCCGGCACCTCGGCGGCACGAAATTCGACAATAAGTACCGTCGTCAGCAAGGGAAAAGGGGGCCGTGCAAAACCATAGCAAGGAAGAATTTCAAGGAGAAAAGAACAACAAGTTAAAATCAATACCTAAAATACAAAAAGCCTGAGTGTCGATAACATGGGGTATTATTTTTGTAAATACTCCTAACTTCCACCATGATAAAAAAAAACAGAAACCCAGCATACATGACAATAAAAAAGCACTTCACACACAAAGAAGTCTGGTTTTAGTAATGAATAATACTTCTTTGCGGATATTAATCCGCGTCCAAAAAGGTACCAAGGTTAACACCAAGAGGCTTCTCTGTCCCAAGCAAAGGTTTAAATTTCCCCTCGCCCCCGAAAATTTTGACTTTTCAATGGCAAAAATACAAAAAATTTATCGCTAGCTTTGGTACTTGAAAAATTTGCCGTGCTGCGTTTGAAATATGCGAAACCCGGGATTATTAATAAATTTTAAATGTTCGCACACGAACTTTAAACTTGCGAGAGTAGACCTACATAATGCAAACCCAAATTCAATACAATGGATCAATACACTACTGCAGTGGTGTTACAGAAAAGATATTGTTGAATGTTATAATTTTTACCATGCACTTGAAAGGTTTAGTTACCCAGAAAGTGCATTTTTTAAAACAGGGATAAGACCCACATTGTAAAAACCAACTGCTTTACCATGGGGTAGGAACACTTCTAGGCTAAAATAGTTTCTAGCCAGTGACTCCCCTATTGTTTTAAGGCGTTTGGCAACAACCCGCATCCATTAATAAAACCCTTGCAAGATGGTCTCTCTAAAATACAATATTTCTGTATTATTTGTTTTAATCTGAGAAAAATGTCATTTTGTTCTATCACTCGTGGGAATACTAGGGCACAAATGCAAGAGTTTTGTGATGCATTAACTGGATCTGGGTTTTTTTTCCACTATTAGCGGGGCCCCTTGTAAAACCCAATGTGGATACCTCTATACAAAAATTGCCAAATACTCTGGGGTTTCCCGACATAATCCTCTTGGGGTACAAATTTTTCCTTCCCAGTCAGTTCTCCCCCCAGGGATAAGCCAACGAGTAGTCTAGAATGTCGCTGGCAAAATGTAAGCATATTTCCCGCATCTTTTTACGGTACATTTTGTTTGAATTAAAGGCCCGATGTCCCGGTAATAGAGATCTAAAAAAAAATACTGTTGAATAATTGATAAAAAAAATCTTAAATTGCATGGTTTTTTTATTTAAAAACTGTATAAATAATGGAACATCTATAGGTCCCTGCCAAATCAATAAAATATCATCTATGACTTCCATACCCCGGATCGCCAAAAAAAGATTCAAATCTAATAAAATCCCTGACTCGAACCATACATACCAAAGGCCAATGCGGGGGAAAATTTGGCCCCCAAGACACACCCTTTTTTGCAAATAAAATTTTTCATCAAACAAAAAAAAATTTTGGGTCAGAGGAAAAAAAAAAATTTAGTACCGTAACATTAAAACCGTAAACAAGGAAAAAATTTTGAAAAAAAAACAAAAATTGGAAATTTAAAGCAAAAATGTCGACGCCAAGGTATTGGGAAATAAACAAGGACCAACGTCCAGGTAACCCCCCAAAGATAAAGATCTTGCCAACTAATGCTAGAAGCAAAAAAAAAAACATCCGTGGCCTGTGAAACCCGGAAAACGTTTCCAATGGTTGTAGGGGGATGAATCCAGCCATTCCACAAAGGCTCCAGAGGGACCCCAATGCCCGTTTCAGGGTCCATGGGGGGAAGAAAAAACATTTTGTGGATTTTTGGAAGTCCCTACAAAAAAGTTTTCAGGGTGTGTAACAGTGAAAAAATTTCTTTATTTTGAGAAAAATTTCCCAATTTTAACCTTTCCCAAAGATCCCTTATTTCCTTCTGAAAATGCAATGTAGGATCAGTTCCCATTCGTTGGAGGTATGTTGTCAGATAAAAAAGACATCATTTTTGAAACAATTTTAAAGGGAAATTTGGTTAATATTAATTGTACCCCTTTTTTCTCATTTTTAAAAAATTAAATTTATGCTGTTTTGTAACTCTGCCAAAGCTTGTTGACTAGAATGTGACAGGGTAATAGTGACAGAGGGTTAGTGTCAGCCTTGTGGTGAAGAAAAATAATCCCTAGTGCTAATAATGGAAAGGCACCTGTTAAATGCCTCTATTACTGACACTGTAAAAAATGTAAAAAAAAAAAACACATAAACAAACAGAATTTTTTTTATATAAATAAACACTCCCTGACACCAGCCCTCTAGACCATTTTATTAAATAAATAGAGTCAAAGCTAGTCCGACATAGTACAACAAATTTGTCATAGTCCAAAAGGGAAACCTGTAAAGAAAAATAGAATGGAAACCCTACAGATGAGACACCACCCACCTTTCTCAGACACTGAATAGCCTATCCAGTGCCTGGGAAATCTGGGTGACATCTTCCACAGTAGGAACCTAGAAACGAAGGTTACTTACCTCCCTCTGCTGTGAGTGCCGCAGCTAGATTGGGTTATTTAGCTGAGAGAGCAAGGCAAGCCCCCTTCAGTTAGTGACATCAGAGGAGCGTGTTATGATGCTTCTCTGACACCACTGCACTGCTACACTTGCTGGCTATCATGATGAGCACAGCGTGCAAGTCTGCGCCAGCACTGTTTGCACATCCTGCGATGCGCAACCAGTGAATTGAACAATACAGTCCCAGGAATTCAGGGTATATGCCCTATATCCCCAGGTCATGCCCTTGAAATTTGGGACTTTGCCCAGCTGCCCCAGGACAACGGGACATGGTTTCCTAATCGGGACAGTTTGGAGGTATGACTCAGCACCAATATTCATGATTTATTTACAGCCTTCAAGGATCCGTATCTTTTAATCTTCCCTGATGAAAAAATTTTTTACCTAGTGTGGGGGGCCTCAGGGGTTTGAGAGAAGATATTTATGGGTATGGTAATACAAGGTGGGCCTCCAAGGGTGGGGTTTTGGCCTTTTTTTAGGGGGGGCAGCCCCCCCAGTTTTGATAGGGTCTTTTAAGAAGACGGAGAAAATTTTAAATTCTTTCCCATTATTTTAACCTTTTATTTAAATTTTTTTGCAAACACTGGAAGTCCCTAAAAGTTTTAAGCAAAGATACAGCGGAGATCTCCAGGAGTTGCCATTACCAGGTAAACCATTTTTGACATTAGTTTTTAATTTTTTTTTACTGCTTTGTCTCCCAGCAACCCTATTTGAGTCAGACTATAGGTATTTATATGTACGTTGCCAATATTAGACTTTGTAGAATCTTATTGAATTGATTTACCAAATATAATATTTTTATTGAGTAATTCACTGATATACAGTGATTTTGTGATCATTAATGTCAAAACGGTTTTTTTTAATTTTATGGTTTTGAAAAAAAACCATGATTTTTTTTTTTGGGGCCCAGATTGAGTCAAAGTTTCAGAGATTTTTAATATATCTTTTAAAACAAAACACATTTAAAAAACCCATTCAAAAATTGCAGGAAAAATTATTTAAGTTACAAAAAATAAAAAACTTTATTTATTAAAGATTCAACATTTTCCCGCAGCACTTTACAATTCGGAGGGTGAAAAGGAACAAAAAAAAAACATACATTGAACAATAAAAAAATCTATTTTACAGAGAACATAATTTGGGGGGCCCCCGCTAGCAAGAGCTTACAAAAAATTAGGGTTAGGGGTGAGAAAAAGGGGAAAAAGTGCTAAATTTACAAGGGCCCCAAACCATGGGGACAAAAAATTGGGTTTTTTTTTAGAGATGGGCAAATTTTCCAAAACTTCGTTTTGGGTTTCACTTCGCCAAAATTTTCCGAAAAATTTTCCCTTTTCCCTTTCTGAATTACTTGGGGCACTATGGGCGTTAAAAACAGCTTTTTTCCCAGGGGGGACAGGGGGCCTGCAGGGGGGGCTGTAAACGTTGTGCCATGCTTAAATTTTGCAGAGGGAGTTTGGGTTTGGTTTTTCATACCAATGTTGTGTTTTAGTATGACTGCACATGACTGCCGCCGCCTTAGAATCGCTTCACAAAAAAAATTCCCCGGGGCCCACTTAAGGGGGAAAAACGGCCCAAAAAAACCCCCCTCAAGCGGAATGTCCCTGAAAAAAATCTTTGGCCAGCAAAGGGCGGAAAAAAAAAAGCTGAGAGCTCAGGGGGCAAAAATTATGACAAGGTGGGGGGGTGACGGGGGTAGCCACAGCACATGGGGTCAACAGTGGCACAATGACTTTCTGGATGGCAAAACAGGGGGGAGGCCACAGAGGGGGGGGGGGTAAAATTAAGGGGGGGGGGAAAAAAAGGCGGGGGGTCACGGGGGCAGCAGCATGAGGTCGGGGCAGTGGCACAATGACTTTCTGGAGGGGGGAAAAACCCAGTAGCAGGCCACAGAGGGGCCAATGACACAGTTTTTGGAGGTCAGGGTAGCAGCAGCATGAGGTCAGGCATTGGCAAAAACTCTTTCGGGGTTGAAAAACCCGGTGAAGGCCACGAGGGGCACAATGACAGAGAGTGGAGGGCACGGAAAGCAGCAGCATGAGGTCAGACAGGGGCAAAATTTGACACAGTGGGGGTCACTGGCAGCAGCCAAGGCAGCAGAAAGGGGTCGATTTTTGGCAAAAATTTAAAATTCTGGGGGTGGCAAAACAGAAGGAGGCCAAAAGAGTGGCAAAATGACTGAAGTGGAGGTCACGGCGGCAGCAGAAATAAAGTCGGGCATTTTGGCACAATGACATTCTGGAGGGGGGCAAAAAAAGGAGAGGCCACAATTTGGGCACAATGACAGAGTTTTGGGGGGGCGGGGGGCAGGAGCAACGAAATGAGGTCAGAAGGGAAACAGGAAAACAGTGTGGATGTCCGGCACCACAACGGGCGGGCGGGCAGCAAGGTCAAGAGGGGCACAATGACAGAGTGTTGAGGTGGGTGGCAAAACCCAGCCCCCTGGTAAAATGGTGTGGGCAGTGGGGAAACTGTCCAGTTGATTTGTGGCATCGGGTTTTTGGTGGCGGCATCAGAATAGGGGCTGGGGCGGGTAGTTTGAACCCAGCCCGAGGGGCCAAAGGGGCATGGTTTGTGGGGAAAATCCGGGCCCCATCCACGCCTGTTTTCATCTTGAAAAAGGTCATGTATTCCACATTTCCCCGGGGAAAAAGGGGGTTCTCCTTTTTGGAAAATAAAGCCCCCCCTCACTGAAGACCCGCTCTGAGGCCACACTACGGGGCCGGGGCCAGGATAGCTTCTCCCACGGGCAAACTCGGAAAAGTTGTGGCCACACATCCATTTTTGGCTGCCCATTATTCCAGCGGATCTTCTTACTGGGGTGGCAGATTTGCTGTCCAATTGGGCCCCCCACCTGTTGTTTCGGGACTGCTCCAGTCCCCTGCACCTGCTGCTGGGCCCCAAACCCCCTCACTAGGCGGGGAAAAAGTTTCCATCAGTGTTTTTCCAGACTTGGGTTTCTGTTTGAGGGAAAGCGGGTTTACTGCTCCTACCCCCCCCCCCCTTTTCCCCACGGGCCGCAACAGTATTAACGTGAGCGTGGGGAAACCCCCCCGGGTTCAACCTTTTTAAGAGGAGGGAGGGAATGCCGCAAAATGGGCAGGCCAACTTACAACCAGGAGGATTTCCCTATAGTTAAAAATTTAAAGTCCCCCCCTCAATAGCGGGGAAAAAGGCCCCCTTTTTGGGGACCGGGTTAGCGGGGGTTTCCAATAGGTGGTGACCCCAGAAGTCATCCCTCTGCCGGATGCTGACTATTGGGGCTGGTCACTAAAAGCAAATCATCAGGGCTGCGGGGCCATCTGCACAAGTAACCCGAGGGGCTCCCGGGCCCCTCCATCTCCACTTAAACTCCCAAAGGTGTTTGGGCGGGTCATCTGCCTCGTCTTCCCATCTCCACTACCTCCCCCCCCACTGCTAAAGCCTTCCTCTCTTGTCACCTGGGTAGAAAATCCACTCATTTAAACCCAAGACAATGCTTCGGGCCCAATGTCCTCCCCTCCTCCATTTCAGTCCCCCACGGACTCATGTGGCCGCGATTTTTCCCGTCCCCCAAAAATCCCCCAGCCCCCCGGGGCCCAGACAGATTTTTCAGCATCTGTTCCAGGACATGAAGCAGGAAATTTGCGTTATTCATCCCGTAGTCCTGGCGACGGACAAATAACTGGCCTCCTCAAATGGCCCCCAACAAACGGCAGGGGGCACGTATGAGCTCCACGGGCTGACTTTCAAATTTACAGGGGGGGAGTACCCCTGTCCGCCTGGTTTCATAAAAAAATCTTTAAAAGGGCCCCTTTTTCTCTTTCATACGGGCCCGGCCCCCAACAGTGCGGGCTGGAATTCCAACGGGTGGAAAAAAACCGCATATCAAGTGTGTTGGGGGAGGCCTTTAGCCCGAAAACTCGAGGGGGGTTTTTTCCTTTGGGTTTTTGTACGAAAGGATAAAGGGGGCATGCACATTTTTCCGGGCCTTTTTCCCAAATTTTCTGAAGACTTTTAAACTTCAGGAACCTTTTCACAACCAAAATTGAACATGTGCCCCGGGGGCCAGGCGCAGGGAAACCACCCCTCCTCTTGCGGGGCCCCGGGACCCCCAAATGTTATTTCCCATTTTTCCTTTAAAAATTTGGTTCCGATTTGAAATTTGGCGGGGGAAAGAAACCCCACACATCAATTTTTTGCTGCATGCCGCGGGGGCATTTTTCCTCCCCTGTGTGACTTAGTTCGCCAAAGGAAAGCCGGTGTAAAACTGCGTGACCCCCGCGTGGGGGCTGAGAGGGTGGTGGGGGTGGAGGGGAGGAGGCGAAAATTGGCGCAGGACCGCATTTTGACAACATGGAGGAAAAAAGCGGCTTCTCCTGTCCAAGTTGTTGGTGGGGGCCGGGGCAGGAAGCACATTCACCCGGGTGGGGGGTAAAGGACATTTACCGGCCCCGACCGTTTTAAACGGCCCAACTCCGCGCTGCCGTGCCCCTTTGGGAAACCAAACCGAAAAGGGGCTAAAAGGACGGCCCCCCTTTCTGTTTTTACATATTTAAAGAAGTCTGGAACTGCCTTTTTGGAAAAGAAATTACGGGTCGGAACTCTCCAACCGGCTCGGCAAAAAAAAAAAAAAAAAAAAAAAATTATTTCTCTGAAGGTGCAGAGTCCACCATTTGGAAAGGGAGGAAATCAGTACCAACAACTTGGACAGGGCACGGCACTGCTGCAAACCCTTTGGGTGGGTTTGGGTTTCTACTGTTTGTCTCTTTGCAAAATCGCCTCGCTGAAAAGACTGCTGGTGCCATTGGGAACGGGGGGGCAGGGCATCTGGGCCCGGGGGAAGATTCAAAGAGAAACAGTTCCCTTTTGCAGAGGGGGTGGAGGGCCCTTTACTGGGTTCCCAAAGGCCCGCGTGCCACTGGCCGTTTCTGCTGGCTAGGGGGGCAGGATGGGGCCACCACATCCCGGGCCACATTTCTTTCCCCGGCCCCCAGGATGGTGAGGCTGCAGGGTTGAAAGCAGGGCCGGGTGCCAAAGTTAGCTCCCTGGCTACGCTTCCCTTTCTGCCCACTTAAACTACATATACCCATATTCCCGGCTCCCCATTGTTTTTAAACAAAGAACTGCCACACCGCCAAGGAGCTTATTTTAAAAACCCCCAAACCCCCGCACTTTAGTTTACCCCTACCACCCGCTGGCCCTTTTGCTGAGCCCCCTGTGCCGCACTTTCTTGGACCTGCGAAGCGGGTTTTCCCAAACCCCGGGGCCACTTGGCTCCCGCCTCCCCCGCTGCTATCCTGCGAAAGTCACGACCACACAACCCAAATTGCTGGCTGCGCCGCTGCCTTACCCCGCAAGCTGACGCCCTTTCTCCTGACATGGGTGAAACCCCCTTGCTTCACCCGACTTTCCCCCCTGCGATCGGCTACATCAACATCTATTTGTGTTTTTTAAACGTCACTGCTGGGCCTCATCACCGTTCTTTTTTTGCCGAGGCTTTACCCCCTCAGGGCATGACCTTTCCCCCTGCCACTCTCCCCCATTAACCTTTTTCCGCCTATGCAAAAACAGGAGATATTGGAACCCCTTTCTTCGCTGGGCCCGGTACTGCAGACTGGCCCCCCCTCAAATTGTTCAAACCCGCTATATAGTGGGGGCGACCCAGACCACAAGTAATATCGGGGTGAGGGGAAACCGGGTGAACAGAGGCGGGGGGAGGACAGGGGAGGGGCCCCTGACGGACCCCCTCCCGGGGCCCTGCCAACTTAGGGTTGTGTCTTTACGTTTTCCCCCCGGGCTCTTTGGGTGGGGTTGTCAGATGCATCGGGAGGAAGGGATTACCCCAGTTTAACCAAACAAGAAAACCCCTTTGGGGTTTCTGAGGGGAACACCCGGGCCCCTAGATGACAGGGCATTCTGGCCTCACCGAGTTTACCCCGGCTGGGCGACGTCCCCCCTTGGGTGTGCTGCGACCTGGGCCCGTTTTTCCGGAAAGTTTGTGCCACGGGCCCCTCCCAGGTGGCGAGGGCCCGCCACCTCTCTTTCTGACCAAAACTGTTTGTTCTAAAAAAGACAACACTGTTTTATGAAGATATGATAAATATACACCCCGTATTTGACTCCAAATGAACCCCCTAACCCAAGGGTTTGGGGAAAACCCCCCGGATATAAAATTTGGGATCCACAAATGGCCAGGAAAAAAAAGACTTGTATTTCCTTTAAAAAAATCTGTGTATTTTACGAATGTAAAGGCTTAAAATTTAAACCCTTTGGGGTATGAATTAAAGCTACAAATTTCTTTTAAGGCGGGAAAAAAAAAGTTTCTTTTTCTGATTTCAACTCAAAAAATACTTAGTTAACCCCTGGATTTAAAATTTACCCAAAAAAATTTAGGCCCCCACAACTAATGGCTTTTTTTGGTTTCAAAAGGGGTGTTTTTTTAGGGTACCCAACCCAAAAGATAAAATTTTAATTAACCTTTGCTTTTTGAATTTTGGGTACAGGAAAAAAGTATAAAATATTTTGGGGGGTGAAAAAGACGGGTTTCTTGGAGTCACCCACTTTAAAAACAACCTTGGATTAACCCCCCGGAAGTAAATTGCGCCAAAGAATTTAGGGCCCCCACAAACTGGGAGCTTTGTAAACGTGTTTCAAACCGTGTTTTTTTCGCTAAAACCCAAAAAGAGATAAAAATTTTATAAATTTAACCTTTGCTTGTGGGAAAAAGGCTACAGGGGAAAAATTATATATTTTGGCTGTGAAAATTACGGGTTTTTTGGGGTTTACCACAGCGAAAAAACGCTTAATTAAAACCCTTGGATGTAAATTTTCGCCAAAGAATTGAGGGCCCCCACAAACTAATAAACTTTGGGAGGGGTGTTCCCAAAACTGTTTTTTTTAAGGGGTACACCAACAAAGATAAAATTGTAATTAACCTTTTGGGGTGAATTAGGCACAGGGGAAAAATTTTAAAATTTTTTTGGGGGGAAAATACGGTTTCTTTTGGGGCCACCACAGGGTGAAAAAAAAACCTTAATTAACCTGGGGTGTAAATTGCGCCAAAGAATTGAGCCACCACAAACTAAAAAGGGTTTGGGACGTGTTACAAGCCGTGTTTTTTCCCCTACACCAAAAAAGAGATTTTCAATTTTAATTAACCTTTGCTTGTGAAAAAAGGGTACCGGAAAAATGTATATATTTTGGCGGTTGAAAAAAGAGGGGTTTTTTGGGGGTCACCACAAACTGAAAAACAACGGGTTAAAAACCCCTAGATTAAATTGTCCAAAGAATTGAGGGCCCCCACAAAATACTAGCTTTGTAATGGTTACAATGGCCGTGTTTTTTACGCTACCCCCAAAAAGAGATAAAATTGTATTTAAAACCCTTTCTTGTGAATTAGGCTAAACAAGGGGAAAAATTTTTTTAAGGCGGGTGAAAATTTTGGGTTTTTTCTTGGAGTCACCCCACTGAAAAAAAACGCTTTAAAATTTAAACCCCATGATGTAAAAGCGCCAAAGAATTGGGGCCACCACAACTACTACCATTGTAGCGTGTTACAAAAAAAAGGGGCCAAAGTTTTTTACGCTACACAACAAGAGATAAAATTTAAAATTTAAACCTTTTCTTGTGAATTAGGGTACCCGGAAAAATTTTTTAAAATTTTTGGGGGGAAAAAGACGGGAAACTTTGGGGTCCCCCACAGCCGAAAAAATATTTTAGTTTGCGCAGAAAGGGCCCTGTGGGTAAGGTCCGAGCATAAATTTGTAGGTGGGGGAAAGTTTTTCAGTTAGCTTTTACTTTCCCCCACAACACTCAGAACACCTGGAGGGTCGCTTTCAGAAAATTTAGTCGAGGCGTGTGCCAAAGGGTGCCCCGGGGTCTGACCCCTGGTTGGGACTGTTTTAAATGGTGCTAAAGCCAGGGGGGTTGAAGAGGGTTTCAATTTTAAAAAGTTTTTAAAAGCCAGGGCAGGACAGGAAAATGGGGGAGATTGGGGGCAGTGAGGGCTGTATGGTTCTGTGAGTTCCTGGGTTTAAAAGAAACGGAAAATTTCTTTTAATTTGGGGGATGGACAGGGTTTGTCCAAGATTGGGTTTAGAATTAAAAG
>JAODAL010015974.1:0-82105 GCA_025379985.1 Phyllomedusa bahiana | reverse complement strand
AGTATATGCCAGGGCTGGGAAAGAAGTTAATTTTTAGCCAGGGCAGGGGTAAGCAGTTTATAGCCGGGGGCCGGGGTAGCAGTATATACCGGGGTGGGTAGCAGTATTAGCCCAGGGCGGGGTAAGCAGTAAAAATTAGCCGGGGCGGGGCAAATTTAGGAAAAAAAGGGACAAAAATTTAATTTAAAAAAAAAAAAAAAAGTAATATAAACCCGCTGCCCGTCCTCTTCTGTGCCCCGGGAGCCGGGGGCCCCGCTCCTGCAGAGTGTGGGGCCGCGGAGCAGGCCCCGCGATGACGTCACCCAATCGCCACCCCTTTGCCCGCGGCCTCCTGGGGAGCTGACGGGACGGGATCGTAGATCCCAGTTGCTAAGCCTGGGGTCGCTGCTTCCCCGGGTTGGCCGTGCAGCCGTCTCCCGGGGGGGGCCTGAAACGGCCCCCCTCCCCACAGGGGTCCGGTCGCTGATGCGACCATTGCGGCCCCTTGTACGCCCGGGACTGGGGGGCCCCGGGGGGGGGGGGGAACAGCCCTCCTCGGGGGGCATCCGACCCGGGCCCCGGGGGCCCCGGGGAAAACCCAGGGCCCCCGCCGGGCAAATCCCCGGTTTGCCCAAGGGAAAAAGCCCCGGGCCTGGCCATAGGGCATGGGTTCTTAAACAGACCCTTTTTGGATGAAAAGGTTGGCTGACCCCAACAGCCACCGGTGTTTCCTAAAGGCAGTCCCCCAGCAGTGGCAGTGACCAGACGGGCCAAAAGTGCCAATGTGGGCACCAAAAGGATAAAGGGACAAAAACAAAGCAGACAAAGAATTTAAAATTTGTGAGGTACAAACAAAGACAGGAAAAACAGATCCCAAACCCAGGAGGAAAAAGAAAAAGGGTTAAAGGGAACAAAAAAATAGACAAAATGAAGAAAACCAAAAAACATAAGCAGAGACAAAAGCAAATCTCAGGGGGGGAAAACCGGGGCAGGAAAACGGGCAGAAAAACAAGGAAAGGGAAAAACTCAAAAGGGACCCAAAACAGAGACACAAAGAGACCAATGACCCACACGACTGCAAAACAAAAAGATCAAAAAACGCAACAGACTACCCCAAGCGAAAACTTTAAAACAAAAACAAGGATCACCGGGGAGTGTGGGGAAGAAAGGCTTTTTTAAAATTCACAGGTGGGGGGGGAAATTACCCAGGGGGGAACCCAACCCCCGCCCCACACTGGGGGAAAAAAAGGGGAAGGGAAGATGTGACCCCCCGCCCTTTAAGGGGACGGGGAAAATCAGGGGGGAAGCCAAAGTTGGAGGAGCAGCAATACGGGGGGGGTTTTTAAAACCCAGAGGCTACGGGAAAGCGCTCACGCGACCCCGCAACGGGAAACAGATCTGCGATAGGAAAAAAAGGTCCCGGATTTTTTGCGGTTCGAGCAGGGGCCCCGCAGCTTTAAGGACCGGGAACGTGGACGGCCCATGACAGTACCCCCCCTTTTAAGGGCCCCCTCCCCCTTCCTCCAACCCAAAAAATTGGTTTTTCCCACCAGGTCTGGGGGACCGAAACAATCCGGGGGAAACCCCCAAAAAAACCAAAAAACAAAGGGCTGCACAGCCAGAAAGGGGAATCCCTTTAGGAAATGGGGGGTGCACGGGAAGGAACAAACGGGGCACTGGGCCCAAAATGGGGGGGGAAACCCCAGGGCGAGAGTAAGCCCCCCGGGGGGGCCCCCCCTCAGAAAGGCTCAGGCAGCCCGGGTAAGCCACGGGGATTTCAAAAAGGCTCGGGGGGAAGACCGTAACCCACGGGGATTTCCTGGGGAGGAAAGGGGGGTCAGGGCCCAGGGGGAGACCGTAACCACGGGGCCTAAAAAGGGTTCAGGGGGGAAAACGTAACCACGGGGACCGAAGGTCAGGGCAGACCGAAAACCAGGGGGACTCAGAAGGTCGGGGCGGACCCGTAAAGCCACGGGGCCTCAGAAGGCGCGGGGCGAGCCCGTAAGCACGGGGACTCAAAAGGGCCGGGTATTTGGGCAAGAAAGCCCCAAAAACACCAAAAGCCCCTCCCAAAAAAAGAAAAAACACTCCCCCCACACATAAAGAGCAGCCAGAAACAAGCCCTGCAAAAGGGAAACCAAAAAAAAAGAGGGCAAAATTTTTTCAAGGGGAAATTCCAGGGCCCTGACCCTTACTGTAAGGGGTGACCCGGTTTTAACAGGGGGGAAAGGGGCCCCCCTTTGGACCCACTGCCGGGTTTTGCCCCGAGGGGGGGGTAACAAGGGGCCCCATGGGGCCCTTGGGTATTTTTCCCAGAGTTTTGATGGAAAGGGTTGGCTGCCCCCAAAACACCACCGGGTTTGCTACCTCAGAGCAGCCCCAGCAGTGGCAGGGGGCCAGAAGCCAAAGGGTCCCAAAAATGTAGGCACCAACAGGATAAGGGCAGAGCCCAAAGCGCTAGAAGAAAATAGGGTGCAGGTAAAAAACAAAGACAGGACAAAACAAAAGCCAAACGGGAGGATAAGAAAAGGAAAAGGGGGAACCCAAAAAATAGACAGACTGAAGAAAACCCAAAACATAAGCAGAAGAAAGCTAAACTGGGGCAAAAAAACCCAAGGCATAACCGGGCGGGAAACCCCGGGGAAGGAAAACAAGGCAAGAAAAACTCAAAAAAGACACAGACGAGACAAAAAGAAAACCACTTGGGGCACCCCGGCCCTTGCTAACAAACAAGATCGGGAAAAAAAACAGCAAAAAGCTACCCCAAAGCAACAACATAAAAAAAAACCCAAGGGAAATCAAGGCGGGGAAAAGTGTGAGGAAAAAGCAGGTTTAAATAAAACCCAAACAGGGGGAAGGGGATTGGCAAAGGGAACCCCAACCCGGGCTCCCACACTGGGGAAAAAGGAAAAGGGAAAGATGGGGCCGCCGCCCCCCTTATAGCCCGGGGAATCAGGGCAGCCCAAAAAGATGGAGGACCAGAAATTTTCACAGGTGAGTAAGAGAGGCTACGGGAAAGCGCTCACAGCGACACGGGGGAAAACAGGAAAACAGATCTGGGGAATATAACATAGGAAACAAATTTGGGGTTTTTGCACAAAAGGGCCGGGCAGGAAGGACAGGAACGGGGCCCCACGGACCGTGAAAACGGGCCCATAAATCTTAAGCTGGGTTTGGGTGTTTTTATGGGGCCCCGGGAATTTGCTTTCTTTGGTGAGGGGGTTAAAAAAAGTTTGGGCCAGGGGTTTCCCCCATTTAGCAACGCAAAGATGCCCTCCGTTGATAATTTCACCCAAGGCCCTCCATTTTTTTTGCTTTTTTACTCTTATTTGGGGGGGTGGAAGGAAAGTGCTGATTTTTGTTTTTCCCCGGGGATCCAGGAGGGGGGGCCCCCGGGTAACGTTGTTATTTTTAGGGCCCTTTAATTTCGGGATCTTTGTTGGGAGGAAAGGGGAGCTTTCCAAAAGCACTATTGAGAATGTAGCCTTGATTTCCCCCAAAGCCTCGGGGTTTCCGAGGGGAACAAGCAAATGATTTTCCCTTTATCTTCCCCCTCCCCCCTCAAATTGGGTTTAAACCCTTTCCTTCCCAAAAAGGAAAAGGTTTTATCGGAAACGTCGGTGCCCCTAGGAATCCTCCCCCCTTCCTCCCCGCTTTCCCCAGCACAGTTTCAACACAGCCCTGACTTGCCTCAGATGATGCACCCTGAGAGTGAGGCGCCCCCCTTTGGGCATACCCCGGGAAACCCGAACCCCCTGCCAATTGAAGCCCGATAAAATTGGGGAAACTTGGGGGCCTTGTGAAATTAAACGGGAAAAAGGGTTTCCTTTTCCCGCATCTGTGCCCGTCTCCTTTTTCCGGGGGGTGGCGGGCCCTGATTTTTCGGGAGTGTCAACGATGTTCCAAGAACTAAGTTTCCCCACAATGCTCATGCTACAAGGGATCGTCTGAACTGACTTTTTTGGGGTGGCTTTTTAAAAAACGGGAAAGGAGGGTTTGCAAAAGCTCTTTCCCCTCCCTTTTCCACTCTCGGGGGTAAACCCCCCGAGGCCCCGCCCCCCGCTTTGTAGGAAAAGGGTGCCCACTTTTTTACTGCGTAATGGAATTGCGGTTTCCCCAACAATCGCTGGAAAGCCATGTGGAGGGGGGAATTCCAGTTTTTGTTGCCCCCCGTAAACCAAATGAACGGTTGAGGGCGGGGCCCAAAAGCTGACGTGCAACGCAAAAAGGCGGGACAAAGGGGCAGGGTGGAAGGGCCCCGGGAAGTGCAAAATTTCAAAACCTCGACCCTTTTCCTAAAGAGGCAGTCCAGCCCCGGGGTAGTCTTTACAAAATTTCTGGAACGCCCAAGGTTAATGACATGTCCCAGGAAAAGGGTTTGTCCCCCCCAAACCAAAACCGATTTTAAAAGGGGCCCGGCCCAAGATTTCGCCCATTACGAACACCACCTTGCCTGGCACAAGGTCTTGTCACCCAGCCAGCGCTCCGGTCCTTGTTGCGGAGAGCCATCCACAGCTTCCTGACCTGTGTGTGGACGGTCTCCTAGACAGTTAGATTTCAACAACGGCCTGGTTTCTCTGGCAGTGAGCTAACCAGAGGACCTGGGGGAAAGAGCCCTGCCACCATCCTGCGGTTTTTGAAGAGCGTGCGCGAGCCTGAGACACCGACACCACCAGAGACATCCACCCACTCACCCAGTGAACTGTCACAGAGATATACGGCCTTGGCCGGTGCTTACTATCCATGTATCGTGTCAGATGGACTTTTCCGGCCACAGATGCAAACAACGCGCTTGAAATTTTAGATGACACGTGGCTGGCCAGGGCAGGGTCGGCTTTTCTGCAAAGAAATGCCTGCTTCGGCATCTGTATTGGGGGCAGGCAAGGGCCATGATTGGGCGGAACCCTCTGTGGCCACCAGACAAAGGCAACAGTTTCCAAGGCCAAAAGCCTGGCAATGCCGATAAATAAAAAATAAAAATAATTAAATATATATATATAAATATAAAATAAAAAAAAAAAACATTCCAGCCGTTTGGCTTTGAGATGGTATGGGTAAAGTGTTTCTTCTGCCCCAAAACCTGTAATACAGAGGCTGGCTTGCTAGACTGGCCCTGTACGGCGTGCAGGTCGTCAAACTGGCGGAAGGAGAAGGGGTAGGAAGGGTCTCTGGTGGGTGCTGGTGGTACTCGGCGACAGGGAGGCTGAAGCGGAGGCTGATCGCTGATCATGACTCTGAGAGACATGGGCAGCTGAGGAAACGGTTTGTGTGTTGGCGGTCGAGAGGAGGCGAAGACAGAGGTTGACAGTGGTTGGAGTCCGGAATCGGTCTGGCCTTTTTGGCCAGTGTTGCCGTCCATTTCAACTCCACGCATTCGCTGCATGTGACTAGACATTTGTGTGGTTAAACACCTAAGATTCTCAGCTTCAATTTTACTTAGGCGTTACGGCATAGCGGCATATGCATCTGCTGGGTGAATCAGAGCTTGCTCAAAGAAGGCCAGGCTATAGAAGGTCCTGACCTCTTTTGACGGCGATAAGCGAGGAGCGGGGTTTGCGCTAATCGTGGCTGTCTGAATCATATCAGCGGACTTCTGCGACCGCCCTCTCCTTTTTGAGGTTGGGACCTGTACTGACACTACCCCATCGTCTTCTCTCCTCGTCCAGTGATGAAGCCTTGGCGCAGCAAATTCTGCTGAAAAACCACGGTTTGATCCACAATGTCTACAATCATCATCATCAACACAGGTGACTCGTCGTCACCTGTCATTTTGCATCCAGGAAGCTGCTGGGCTACAAGCAAGAGGGACTGCAAGGCATTGCCGACCGCCCGAAAATTTTTGCCGAAATTGACCGGCTTCTTCTCCTCCCTGATTGCATCGTAACTGGCGTCAGAGCAGAGAAAATCCTCCTCTTTGGCCATCTTGAATCTTTATAACATGCCCTCTGACCCCAACCGCATTTTGTCATCAAGGTCTTCAAAATGGATTATCCACAGTGGTGGGTACACGAGTTGACATTTGCTGGCCCTCGCTTCATGTTGGACCGGATGCTGATGAATGCTGATACGACAGTTGTGGCCGGACGGGGAGGACGAGAGGTAAGACTGCCTGGATGCAGGTTTGCATTAACAACTGAAGAACAGATTGCGACGCTGTTTCGTTACTGAAATTCACGAGGGCCCCTGACCCAGCGATGACACCTGACGGTTCCTGCCACACAATTCCGCTGGCTTGCATGTTGTCGCCGAGCACTGGAAAGGAGCACCTTCTCTCGGTACCTCTACCTCCATGTCCTACCCCCACTGCATTTCGCTCCATGTTCAGAAAGATAAAAATTTTGAGAGGGTATGGAAAGTTTTCTCTAATTAAAAAGACCTGCAAATCACATCTATTCTCAATCCCTCAAATCAAAACAAAATGCTGTATTTGAAATTTTAAGTGCAAAGTTCCTCTAACACAAAGCTGGACTGGGCAAAGTGAAAAAAAAAACCTAGCTGAAATGTATAACGGTATAATAAAAGGTATTTTTGGCACTTATCATACACCTGGTGTGACTACAAAATTGCTTGGATTCTAATTTAACTGCAAGGTGGCTCTATCACAAAGCTGACTGGCAAAAGTGAAAAAAACACGTATCTGAAATGTATACGGGATAATAAAAGTGGAGTTTTGCACCTAACAAATAGAACCTGCAGTTAGTAGAAACGATCTGTATCCTAATATAAGTTCAGGCTGCCCCCCCCACCCATATCCGAAGTAATATTTCAACAGAAAACTGTTAATAATAAACTATTGCAATGCAATATCTACACTAAGTATGGTGCACAATATCCATTATATCATGTTAAAGAGCTTGTCTGTGTATCGTCCGCGGACCACCCTCCCTCCCTCCCTCCCCCCCGTGACTTTACAGCGTTAGATTGCCCTTTAAAATTCTCAGCCTAACGACCTAAAAATCTGCACATCTCTGATCGACCTATGTTCTAGGATCCACAGCTAAAAGTAAGCTTGTCTCTGTGAACAATAGAATAATTTCGCTGAGCCTGTTTGCACAGAGGCAGGCGCACGTCCTACTGCTTTGAGATATTTACACACACTGATCATGAACAGGAAGGGCTGTTCTATGTAAAACGAGGTCATGTGATTTTTCCAGCCAATCCCAACCATACACATCCCAGTCATGACGTCGCATACACAGCTCACCCTGCTCTATTCCGTAAGCTGATTTGCTGGCCGCCAAAATGACACTAAGTGCCGAAAATGGCGCGATATTAATAGATCATGCACAGATTTTAACCTAAATTATCGTGTGATCTAAAAAATCCGATCAACGTAAATACGGTGCCGATTTCAACTTTGTCGATAATAATCGCTCAACACTATCTGAGACACAGAACCTGTTTCCTACCTGAGCGGCATGATGGCTGGCCATTCCCATCTTGTTTGTACTTGAGTATAATTGTTTGTACAGACGAATGAGGCACCTTCAGGTATCTGGAAATTGCACCCAAGGATAAACCAGATGTGTGCAGGTCCACAGTTCTCTTCCTGATATCTTGGCTGATTTCTTTAGACTTTCCCATGATGTTACACACAGAAGCAGTGTGTTTCTGGTGTAGTTTAAAATACACTCACAGGTGTTTCTCTAATTAACTCAGATGTTGCCAATAAATCTGAGCTTCCAAAGACATGACATCATCATATGGGCTGTCCCAAATTGTTTAAAGGCATAGTAATCCTAGTGTTTGTAAACTTTTGACGAAACGAATAAAAATGTCTTAAAAAAATCTCTCTCTCAGTATTCTGGTATTTGGCAAATATAAATAATTTTTGTAATCCTAATTGACCTAAAATGGGTAAGGTTTATTTTGATTTCGTGTTGGATAGTGAGAAAAACATGCATATGTGTCTTTTTATATCGTGTATGTTAAATTCTGGTGTCAACTGTAAATACAATGATAATATTAAAGTATATTTACACTAAAACCAGTTGTGTAAAGGACAAGCGCTTTTTGTAAACATAAAATAAATAGACAAAAAAAGTGGTGGTTTTAATATCATGCAGATCTGAAAAAAAGGCCTCTCAGTGTTGCAGATGACAGTTTCATGCTGGATAATATCACCTTCTGGTCGAAAAAGTGTTTGGCACATTGTAACTGTGTATGAGGATGTTTACATTAGGTTCTGCAGTTTTATTACTTTAAAATTCCTTAACTGATTATAATTTAGCAGAACTTCCTGATATAAAGATCAAGTTACTATAATGTATGTATGTAAATAGCCCGTCCCAAGCCGGTGACTGTAATGGGGGAAATCATCCCCCAAAATGGTTCTAGGAGAATGACTGCAATCTATATACACAAATAGCCATACAACTCTTCAATGTGGGTGCTGAATGCAGAAGAAACCGCTGTGCACAGAAGTTGGTGAGCATTGTCCCCCAGTTTGGGTTTGCTGCCCAACCCTTGCACCTTTGTGTTGGGAAAGGTATATGGAGTGGTCGGCCACAGGTTGGGGAAGTAAAAGCAGCTGAGCCAAACATGCAGCTTAGTGTAGTGCAGGTCTGCACAAAAATTGACATGCCCAAAAAAAGGGTAGGGCTTGTGCAAACCCCACCCAAAAATGGTTATTTCCAGGGTAGTCTCGGGCACTCCATGGGCATTTTTTTTGGTGACGGGGGACATTTCAATGGTGTATCTCCTCCTCCTCCCAAGTTGTGCTGGTCTGGGTACAGGGCACAATGGAATGAGCTTGGATGAGATGGCATCCTCCTATACCTTCCACTTTGTTCTATACTGCTTTGATGTGGGCGCTGACAGTAGCAGGAGCCATTATCCACTACATGGGTGAGTGGATGGGGCAGCATTGTTCTTCCTTCAACTCCACTCCTCTGGCAACAATTTTCAAGCAGGGGTTTCCAAATTTGGCAACAATTACTAAAATCCTTGCCCCATTTTGGGGTATTTTTTTGGTCCCCCTTTTTCAAAGTATCGCTACAGATATTGTGGCAGAATCACAGGAAACTAAATGTATAAAATTTTTTCCTTTAAAAATTTTTTGCCTGGGTAGTGAACAAATAAACTTTTTTTTTTTTTTTTTTTTAAAAAAAAAAATTTTGGAGAGGGGGGCTATGTGGAAGAAGGGGACCATAGTGAAGGAGGGGGGGCCATGTGAGAGAGGGGGGCTTGTGGTAGAGGGGGCTAGAGGGAAAGGGGGGACTAAGAGGGGGGTGGCCTTCGTGGGGAAAGGGGGGCTTGTAAAAAGGGGGGGGAAAATAAAGGGAAAAGGGGGGCTTTAGTGGGGAGGGGGGAGGAAGGGGGAGAGGGGGCTACAGTGGGGAGAGGGGACTATAAAGGAATAGGGAGTATAGAGGGAGACGGGTACTATAGAGAGAGGTGGGGTCTTTTGTGGGAGAGGGGGGCAATAGAGGGAGAGGGGCGCTATATTGGAAAGGGGGCATAGTAGGGGGGGGTGGCAAAAGGGAAAGGGGGCATATAATGGGAGAGGGGCCTTATAGAGAGAGCGGGAGGTTATAATGGGAAAGGGGGTTTAGAGTGGAGTTTTGTTATAGTGGTAGAGGGGGAGTTCAAAGTGGGAGGGTTTTAGTGAAGATGGGGATTTTACAGAGGGAGAGTTGGGTTAGAGTGGGGTTGAAGGAAGGTTTTTTAGAGTATGGGGGGACCGTCCAGACCAAAAACCGGGGCAGCACCCTACCCCCCGAGAGACCCAAGCATTGCCTATTGGGGGTGTCACCAAGCTTTTCGGGGCGCTGGATAGATTCTCCAGCATCCGGGAAAGTGGGGTGATTGGCCATCCTCCTAAGTTTATGTAAGATTTCTGTTTCTTTTTTTTTTTCAGGTCTCCGTTTTGGACTACAATGGATTCAGTGGACTGCGTTGGACCAGAATTGAATCTATATCTTTAATAAAATAGTTAATGAGGGCTGGTGTGGGTGAGTTTTTATTTAAATAAATGTTTTTTTCTGTGATTATTTTTTTCTAGTAATGGAGGTGTCTGACAGATGCCTCTCCATTACTATCACTAGGCCTTGGTGTCAGCCAGCGGTGGTTTTTGTCATCCAAGACTTACACTAACCCCCTGTCACATCCTAAAAATACCATCCCACAGCCTCCCCAGAAGTGGACCATCACATTAGATGGTCTGTTTTTGATAGTATCCTGGCTCTTCCCAGTACCACTGGTGTATTGGGTACTGTGGTAATAGTGGGAAGGAGTTAGTGTCAGCCTTGGGTAACAGAAAACACAACTGGCTGACACCAAGGCCTACTGATAGTAAGCAAGAGGAGTCTGTGAGATGCCTCCATTATTACCATTAGAATGAAATAATTAAAAAAAAAAACACAGAAACATCAGCAAAAAACACTTAATTTAAATAAATACTCCCCAGCATCAGCCCTTGTTGAGCATTTTATTAAAGAAATGGGTCTAATCCTTGTCTGATGTAGTCCAACAAATCCAGCATAGCCCAAAGGAGGACATAAACACTACGAGAAACATGTCAGTACTAAACTCCATCCCCTGCACCCCCTAAAGGTCAAAGCTGCCCCTAATCTTTTTGGGGTGCAGGCTGAGAAACATGATCCTGGGGGGGGGGGGGGGTACAGGCACAGAACAATCTCCAGGGGGCTGTTTCCCCCGCAGAGGATTATGGCTGTAAACTGTGGCCTGTGCTCCCACTCCCACCCCTGCCAATCCCATTGTGTTATATGTCCTAGTGCCAACACAACGTACAACCCCCACCTATCACTCTATAAACCACCCACCACCATCCACGTATCAACCCATAGCCCCCACCTCCATCTATCACCCGATAAACCTCCCACTGCCTATCACCCCATAATCCCACCTCCACCTATTACCCCATAACCCCCTTATTTCCACTTATCACCCCATAGCCCCCCCTCATCCACACCGGTCACCTTATGCAAAGTTTATACAGAGGTGGAATGGGTAGGGAGGTGCCCTAAAAGTGTGTGCCCTAATATGTTTGTGTGGTAAATCCTACAGGGATGAGTTGTGGTCAGAAGAAGTCAGCATGGAGGGCTGGACCAGATGGAGAAGAAAAGTTTGAATTACTCCAGTCATATAAGACCTCTCCTGTAAGTCATTTCTAAGTCAGGAAACTGGTATATCTGGTATCTACCATTATGTGGTCGCTCTGTGGCCGGAATAATGGTAGTAGTGGTAGTGAAATCATGGTTTATATTCAGGAACAGTATGGTGGTACAGATGTAGAAGATTTTACCTTAATTGATATCACGACTTACTGTGTTATTTGTGCTTACCTGTAAACAAATGACATAAAAAAACATTTAAAAAGCTGAGATAAAATTCTGTGCCATGATATTGTGGTGCATGATCTGGCAAGTTATTCTTTATTACATCTGTATTTAAATCATAAAATTTATTGTAATTTTAAAGTTGTTACGAACATAACAAGAATAAGAAAAAAATTGCCAACATAACATGAAACAGGATTAACATAGCCAAGTTTGAATTACAGAAAATGCATGACACATCAGAGCATCATATACAATCACATATATTTACTGAATTATATCAAGGTTTTGAAAATGAAATATGTAAGAAGGGTCAGATTGTCTAAGTTTGGGTGCGGCTAGGGTATTAACTGTTAGTAATGGGAGTATAGAACAAAAAGGATAGATATCGAAATAAGAGTTGATTAACCTAATTTCTAACAGTATTTAGACTCCAACCAACATGATCATTTAGTCCGTTCTTTAGATACCAAATGGGGTGGAATCACTAAGGAAATCTCCGCATTAAATTGAAGGTTAGTACGTTGAATCACTTCCTGTATGTTTAAGGGAGTAGGAAGCTTCCAATGTCGTGCAATCACCATCCGCGCCGCTACTAGTACATGGAAAATGATGGTGTGGAAGGAAGGAGTGAAGTCCCTGAGTGAAATATCTAGAATACCCAGAGCAGGAGTTAAAATTATATGGCAACCTAGAATCTCTGACAAAAGTTTGCCTACCTCCCCCCAAAAGATTTTGGTGGTTGGACAGTCCCACCACATGTGCTATAGGGAGCTGACTGCTCCACAATTCCTCCAACAAAGTTTGGAATGGGAGGTCGACATATGAGCAAGTCTGCTAGGTGTGAGATACCATCTAAAATGTAGCTTTCTGGATAGCTCCATATGATTTACACAGCGAGAAAGAAGAAGTGGACTTCGAGCTGCCTCAATCCAACTGTCAACAGAGAAGACACAACCCAACTCTCCTTCCCACTTGGTGGCATAAGCAGGTTTAGTTTGTGTATTGTCTCTAGATAGGGTATTATAAACCATGGAGACTCCTTCTCAAAGCCTTTTTTGCAGGCCAAGAAGCTATGAAAAGGAGTATCTAATGGGGGACGTTGTGGCCACCGCAAAGACTGCACTGCACTTCTAATTTGTAGATAGCTTAAAAATTGATTTTGAGGAAGGTCACACTCTAGTCTGATGGCCGTAAAAGATTTAAAGGAATTCCCGTCAAATAACTGACCCACATTCCAGATCCCAGATTCCATCCAAATTGGTAAAGGAAGGTGGGAAGCTACATAGTACAGGACCTGTAAAGGACATGAGCATCGATCCACCCGGACTCTTTGATCTGGGACAACGTATTTAGAGCATGCTGTGGCTATATGTCGTAAGGTTCCCAGTTTGGTAAGCTAAATCCTAGCAAAGCAGCACTCAACATGTCCCTGATCCTAAATGGAGCAATGTACTGCTCTTCCATCTTAACCCAATGATGGGCCTCTAGATTGTTCCATGAGAAGAAAATGGGCTCCAGAATTGCTGAGATGTTGTAGTGTAGAAGAAATGGGACAGAAAGCCCACCCAATTTAGTGTGTCTGTATAAATACTGTCTCTTGAACCTGGGCTTCCCTGCTCCCCAAATAAATTTCAGAAATTTGGTCTGCAACATTTGTAATATTTCTGCGGGGAAAAGGAAAGGTAGGGAACTGGCCACATAAAGGAATCTGGGTAGCAGTAACATTTTGGTGATATTTATTTTTGCAATCCAAGAGATATGTAACATTTGCAATCTATGGATCTCGGAAGTGATTGAGGAGGTCAACTCTTTCATGGTATGGTATATTGTATGTTGGGAAATAATTTAAAACCCAAATATGTAATATGTGATTCAGACCAAAGGAAATTAAGAGTTTTAAATTGGGCCGAGACCATCAGCAGGGTCGACTTGTGTGCAGTATCGATCAAGAAGATCCAACAATGCTGGGATAGAGGCTAAGGGATTTGTGCAGAAAATTAAAATGTCGTCCGCATATAAGCTGACTTTGTGTTCCGTGCCGTGAACCTGAATTCCGGAGATTGAGGGAGATGTTCTAATCATATGAGCCAGGCGTTCAACACATAGGTCATAAATTAGAGGAGATAGAGGGCATCCCTGACGTGTGCCAATAGATATAGAAAAGAAATGGGAGAGAAAGCCTGACGTAAGTACCCTTGCTGATGGGGAGTGTATAGTGACATAATGGCCTGTAAAAAACTGCCATTTAATCCAAATTTTAGCAGAACCTCTCTCATGTACACCCAGTTGATCCTGTCGAAGGCCTTTTCCCCATCTAGAAAAAGAAGTGTCATTGGGATATGTTCCTTGTTAGCAATGTGTAGTAAGTTAATAACCCATCTCCGGTCTGCCTCCCTTGGATAAAGCCAACTTGATCCATATTCACTAAATTCGGTAGGATTGATTGTAATCTATTGCAATAATTTTGGAATATAATTTGATATCGCAGTTCAGTAAGGAGATGGGTCTATAATTAGTCACCAAGTCCGGGGCTTTACCAGGTTTGGGGATGGTGGTAGTTGGGGCCCCTAACATTTCTGCTGGAGGAGTACCAGTTGTTGTATTATACTCAAAGATGTTTAAAAGGCGTGGATTTAATATTTGACAGAAAATCTTGTAGTACTCATTGGTGAAGCCATCAGGCCCTGGGGATTTATTGAGTTTAGATTGTTTAACAACCGTTTCGATCTCCTGAAGAGATATAGGAGTGTTTAGATAAATTGTTTGTTCTTCTGTTAAGGAAGGTAGATCGGCTCGTGAGAGGAATTCTGAGACCTTTAAAGAGGTAACCGGAGGGGTACAATCCCCCTTCCCAATATTATATAGAGAACTATAATATTCCACAAATGAATTTGCTATTTGTTGTGGATAAAATATAGTTTTTTTTATCCGAGGTCATGATATGATCTATCTTCGACCTGGCTTGAGTAACTTTGACTTGCCGGGCTAATAGCTTGCCTGGTCGGTCACCGCTAAGGTAGAAATTCCACTGGCATTTTGCAAGATAATGTTCATATTTCCTCATACTAAGCCTTTGAAGCTGTGACCTAAGTTCCTTAAGTTTATCTTCAATCAATTTGGTGGGGGAGGATTTAAGTTGACTTTCTAACTCCGTGATGTTTTCCAAAATAGTGTTAATTTCTTTTTCATTTTTACGTTTCTCCCTATCTGCCATAGCAATTAGGATGCCTCTGATATGAGCCTTATGTGCAACCCAAGACAGGAGAAGTGGCAGGGGGGCAAAATATGAAAATCCCCAGTGCCTTTGTGATGGTTTTTACATTATCTGGGGACTTCAACAGGAAGTGATTAATGCGCCAAGGAGCGCATTATGGAGCAAATTTACGCAGATGGAGCAAATTTATCTTGTATTATCATGGAAACTGGTGCTAAATCGCCCGGCCGTATTCCCTTATCTTGGGGGTATTACGTATTTAATTTGCCCATCAAACCCGGAAATAATCATTCTGGGTAAATTTTTTTTTCTGATGAAAAAAAGTGAAGTCCTCTCAATGGGGGGAAATATCTCCAATGATCATGCAGACCCTATTGTAGGAGAAATGGTCATAGTTCAGGCTTTCCTTTTAAACCCCCCGTCATTTATCCCGAGTTTTTTAACAAACCCTGTTAAAAAACCCCCCGATTATCAAGTTATTTTTCGCTAGCTTTTTTTAATTTCCAATTGTTTTGACAATAAAAATTGGACCTATTGGCGCATATAGTGACAGAATGGGTGGGAAAAAGATTCAAGTGCATTTTAAAATAATATAAAGGCCCTTTTTGGACAAAAAGTGACTCCAAAAGATTTAAAAATGATAGAGTCTTTTATAAAAATCGCTACTCCGTTTTTTTTAAACCCCTTAGAAAGGGGGAAATATCCTACCGGGGAAATTTTTTTTTTTTTAAACGGGTCGATTCTACCCCTGGAGATGGGTCCCTGTAGGAAAACCACATCGCTTTGACGTAAAAATTTTCTCCCATAACGACCCTTTTGTCTGAGTTTGACTTCCATTCATTTAAGGGGTTTTAATACCCATTTTGTTTCTGTGGTAATTTTAGGTAGAGTACTATGACTGAAAAGAGACCAAAGATTGAAAGGGAATTTCATTAGCGCTGTCTTACACAATCGGGAAAAGGCAAAAACATGTAACGGGTTGCATATAACTTACAGCCAACATAAAACAATAAATCTGATCTGAAAAGAACCAAAAACCTAAAAACAGATTTCCGCAACTGCGGAAATGTATGTGGGGTGAGTTCCACCGCAGGGTCCTACAAGGAGGAGGGACCTACGTCAATAAGGTCAGAAACTAAAGTCCTTAACAAAGCCAGCTGGAATCAAAGTGGGGAAGTTAGGTCTGAAATTAAAAGTGTGGGGAGCAGGGGGGTCGGAGAGGGGATTTTTTTTTTGACCAAAAAGGGGTGAGATACTGGGTCTGTTTCTTGCTTTTTTCCCCGGGGGAAGCCCGGGGTAAAAATAACCCCCCCATCCCCCTAGTAAATTTTTGGCCGGGGGTGATGGCAAATAAAGGTATTAGAGTTTTTATAATATAATTTAAGGGGAATCCCCAGTGGAATTTACATTTTTACCCGAGGATTTTTCGTATAGGGTAAGCCTTTTTCCCGCAACATAGTTCCGCGACAGGTCAGGGAATATGGACAGTTTTGTTAAATCTTTTTGTAGTTTTATGCCTTCCTCAAAGCTTGTAAAAACACCTTTCAGGGAAAAAGGCATCTTCCCAAATTATATCCCTCGGAACCGAGGGGGGGAGTTTTTTGGTTTTTTGGCATCTGTGTATTCTATCATTGTAAGACGAGATTTTGCTTCGGGGAGAACCAGGGAAATTAATCAGTCAAAAAGGATGATTATGGGATCCAATCCTCAGGGACACCCCAATTCAAATATTTTGCGTGGAGCGATCTTCCGGGCCCATTCCCTTTGCTGTTAGTTTTTGGCTTCTCCTCCAATGGGGAAAATTGGCGTCTATAAAAGGTTATGGATCCACGAATTCCCCCAATTTTGTCTCTATTTTCCGTTCGGGGAACAAGGGAAAAATATCTTTCCTCAGGTTCCCCCATCTGTTTTAAAGTCGTTGAAGATTTTCTCTGAAGGAAGCAAACAAACATTGTAATGTTGCTTCTGCCGGTGAAGAGCCGCTAAAGGGGTTTTGTATTTCCATGTCTACTGACTCAGATCGTGAGGGAGTTGGGGAAGATGATGAACGTTGAGAAATGTCATCCTGTTTTGCTTTTTGGGAGGGGGGAATTCGGAAAAAAATTATGATTTTCGTTGGTTTTTGTGGTTTGTTACACTTAGATGTGCCTCCCATTATTGCTTGGACTAGGTGATTAGCAGGGATCAGATTTCCTAGCACCTATATCGCATGCTAAATTTATCCGAGCGAAAGATGCCCCTGGGTTGTTTCAAAGATACTTATTAAGGAATAAGTCATCCCCCGGGTATGTAGGGACGATTAAAAAGAGGGATCCCTTATTCCCTTGGATACGAGACCCGTTCCCAAAATATTGGCTCCTACTTTGCTTTCGAGTTAGCTGTATAAGGAAAAGTACTCTGTGTCAGTGGTAGACAGTTGGAGATGTATTATATCTTGCCAAACTTAAGGATAGCTGCTTGAGATGGTCGGATGTAAAAGGGGGCAGGTAAAATTAAAGCCCCTTTTTTGCTACCTTTATTAAACATATACATTTATTTGTAGTGTGCAGATCTCTGTAATGAACAAATGTTATCTCCCGTAGCAGCTGTATAGAAGGTGTTATGTTATAATATGATAGCAGGATATTGTGAGGGCCGTTTGGAGATGACACAAGTTCCAATTTAACATCTGAATTTAAAGGGGACGTCAACCCCTGTATAAGGTATCATCATCGCCCCTTATTGTAGCGGGGACAATGATTGTAATGTTGTCACAACCCATTTGTTACTTGCTGGTTTTAAGAGGCCTAAAATTGCATAGATTTCTTTCCGATCCCGCACTCAGATTAATATAATATCTACGGGAGGGTAAAGTATTCTTTGCTGGGCATAGAGTAATGTCAGAGGTTCAGCTCCAATTAGAGAAAAACACAGCCTTTACCCTTTATGCTTTCGGCCACTAATGCAATCAATCTGTTTGGGGCGTTCCCCCCAGTGACTTCGCGAAAAAGTTGGGGGAAGAGTTTTGAGGGTAATGTTTGGGGGGCCCATGAGGGGAGATATTCCTCCATCCCTTTTATTTATTATTTTTTATTTTAAAGCCCATTGATTCCGGGCGCGTACATTCGGGGGGGGTTACATACACTACATTAAAACGAGTACATGATAAGGATAATAACTTTTGGCACGACAGGGGGAGGAGGACCCTACCCCCGAGGGCTTAAATTCTACAGGGGGGGGGGAAAGAACAGGGGTGAGGGTCAGACATTTTGTGGAGGAAGTATGAAAAGGGTTAGTGAAGGTTTAGGCAACCTGAAGAAAGGGGTTTTCGGGTACTTTTGCATGGTGAAGGGAGGAGATTATGTGTTGGGGCAGTGATTCCCAGGGGGGTGAAGCACGGGAGAATTTGGGAGACGTTGTGTGAAAAAGTGATGGGGGAGAGCAGAGGAGAAGGCCGTGAGGAGTGGAGAGTGGTGGGGGGGAAAATTTTTGGAAATTAGGGCAAGATGTAGGGAGGGGGGAATGTATGGGGAGCCTTGGGTCGGGTTTAGTAGTTTAAATAATTCGCTGGAAATGGGAAGCCATGAAGGGATTGGCAGAGGGGAGAGGCAAGGAGTACGGGGGAGAGGTGGATAAGCGGGCAGCAGAGTTAAGGAGGGATTGGGGGGGAGCGAGGGTGTAGCTGGGGGCCACAGAAAAGGTTGCAAGCAGGCGGGGTTGAAAGGGCAGGACCAACATTTTTGTAGTGTCATGTTAGGAATGACGGATGCGAGAGATTTTTTCAGGGGAGGTGGGGGTTGGGATGTGGGTTTTGAAAGTGGGGCGGATTTTAGGTTACCCCAGGCAGGGGGACTTGGGGGGACCGGGAGAGTGTAAGCCGTTGACTGAAATAGAGATCGGGGGCAGGGTAGAGTTGGGATGGTGGAAAGATATGAGTTTTTTCTCCACTTTAGTTTTTGGAGACGTGATAGAAAAGGAGGAAATGGACGACAGACAGGGACCCGGGGAGAGTGGGGAAGTGACACGGGCCAGAGATGTAGAGTTGGGGTACGCCCTTTTAAGGGGAAAGAAGCCTGGAGGCTATAGTGACCGAGGCCAAGGGTGAGATGAGAAGAGTAGGGGGCCCGGACTGCCCTTGGGGACCCCGAAGAGAGAGGCCGGGGGGGGGGGTGGAGGGGAATGGGACACTGAAGGGCCGATCATGGGTACAGGAGACCAGGAAAAAAGCCAATTTGGATGCCCGGGGGGGAGAGGGTTTAAACGGGGGGAATGGGCGACAGTGTCAAAAGGAAGGACATCTAAGAGGGGGGGACAAGGGATGGCATGAGGGTTTAGCGTTTTTCTGGGGGATTGTGACTTTTTGTTAGGGGGGGTTTTGGTAAGTTTGGGGGGTCAAAAACCAGATTGTAGTGGGGGCAAAAAGAGAGTTGGAGAGAGGGGGGAGGACAGCGGAGTCACGGCGCCGAGGAGTTTGGAAGCAAAAGGGGGCAGAATGGGGGGATAGTTGGAAAAAGAAAGAGGGGTCAAGGTTTTTTTTTTTTTTTGGGTTTGGGGGATAGTAGCATGTTTAAAGGCGGAAGGGAAAATCCCAAGGTTGTTTTAGGTTTAAGAGAGGTTAGGGCGGGGGTGAAGAACACGAGGTCTGGATGAGGTGGGATGGGATGGGTCAAGCTTCAGGTGTGGGTTGGGTTTGGACAGTAAAGAGGAGGGCTGTCAGAGTGACCATGGGGAAACAAATTAAGGGGGGGAAAAGGGAGGGGGGCAAGGGGGGGGAGGGTGGGACGCGGGGGAAGCTTTTCTGATGGTGATCTTTGGGAAGTGAAAAGGCAAAAACATCTGCTAAAAAGGGGTGGGGGAGGAGGTTGGTGGAAGAGAAAGTTAATTTTTGAATAATTTTCTGGGGGTTTTGGGACAGGGGGGATATGAGAGGGGAAAAGTCCTGTTTGGCTGAGGGGGGTGCGGGGTTAAATGTTGCAGTGAGGGGTTTTATAAAGGGAAAGTCAAAGGGGTGAGTTTCTTCCCGCGGCGTTCGGCACTCTTTAACATGCCCCAGGTTTTGGTAAAGGGCTGTGGCCAGGGGTTTTGTGATTTTTGCGGGGTTTTGTTGTGTGTGAGGGAGCACTGAGTCAAGGGTGATGATTGTATGGTTGTAGAAAGGGTGCTGCTTGGGTCATTAAAAAAGGGAAAAGTGGAAAAGGTGCAAGGAATCAAGAGAGTGGAGGGGGAGGTTTTGTAGATTCCCGCGGGGTCGTACTGTATGAACAGGGGGATAGGGGGGAGGAATAGTGGAAGGGAAGCGTTGTGGGCAAATAGGGGGGAAGTTTTGAGATGTCAGTAGGGGGTCAGGGGGGTGAAGATGGGTCCAGTGGTGTCCCCTTTTGTGGTGGCCCCGAGGGCCACTGGAGAGGTCGAAGGGGGCAAGTGAAAGGAGTTTGCGGAAGCAAGTGGGGGGTCGATTGGTGTTGAAGTCTCCCCCGATAAAATGGGGGTGTCCCTGGAAAGAAAGTGGAGAAACCCCGGAAGCCAAGTGGTCAAGAAGGGAGGCAGGGCCTGGTGGTCGGTAGCAAACCCCTTGGGGTGGAGGGGGGTAGAGCGGACAGGTCCCCTTTAAAGGGGAAGATTGTAGGGGAAAGGGAGAGGGGGCGGGGGCAAAAGGGGCATGTCAGACAGGGGAGGGACACCTCCCCATGTTGTTACCAGGGGGGATGTGGCTAAGTTGGAGGCCGCTAAAAGAGAGTTGGGGGCAGGGGAGACGTGTCAGGGGGGTCGCCAGGTTCAGTCGACCAAGGGGAAAAGGGAATTGCGTAGATGAAAAGCAGTATGTATGAGATTTTTACTACAGACCTTCTTCCAGAGAGCTCCAAAGGGGAGGGGGTGGGGGGGCTGGTCGAGAGAGTTTTACTGGTAAAGGGGTTAGGGGGTTATATGGTGAGTCTGTTCGAGGAGGCAGAGACTATGGTGGGAAAGGCGCGGGGGCCCTGGGGTTGGGGATATGTCCCCCGGGGAAACCAGAAAGAGCATGGAAGGGGGAAGGTACAGTAGGAAACGTTTTGGCGGGTTGTTTGGTCGGAGGGGCATTAAAAGTAGGGAAAAGTTGGGGCAGCAACAGGGGGAAGGAGAATGGGGGGGATGTAAATTATTGTCCAGCGAGGAGTTTGGGGATAAGCAGCAAATGTGAGGGGAAATGGAATAGCGATTTATGAGGGAAAAGAAGAGCAAGTTTTAATTTCAGTTTGGGAAATTTGATGTCTGGGTGGACAGTTTGAGGGGGAAACCTGTTGGGACAGTTTTATGGAGGGCTCGTCTGGGGCAGTTGAGGGGCGCTCTCTGGTGGGAAGTTTGGAGGCGCCCCCTTTGGGGGCAGGTGATGGAGGGGCTCCCCTGGCTGGGGCAGTTGATGGAGGGCCTCTGGGTGGACTTATGGAGGCCTCTCTGGCTGGGCAGTTTGATGGGGGCACTCCTTTGGGTGGGGCAGGGTTGAAGGGCCCCTTTGGGGGGGACAGTTATGGGGGCGCCCTGCGGGCATTGGGAGACGCTCTCTCTGGCTGGACTTTTTTGGAGGCGCCTCTGGCTGGGACAGTTTTGGAGGGGGCTCAGGCTGGGACGTTTATGGAGGGGCTCTTTGGGTGGGGAAGTTGATGGAGAACCTCCTGGGTGGGACGTTGATGGGGGCGCTCTTGGTGGGAAGGAATGGGGTGCTCTCTGGGGGACGTGATGGAGGCACTCACGGGTGGGACAGTTGATGGGGTGCTCTCTCTTGGGGGGGTTGATGGAGGCGCCTTTGGCGGGGCAGTTGATGGGGCACTCTATGGCTGGGACAGTTTATGGGGGCGCTTCTGGCTGGGAAAAGGGGATGGAGGCATCTTTGGCTGGAAAAGGGGAGGAGTCGTTTCCCGGCTGGGAAAGGTGATGGAGGCTCTCTCTGGTGGGGCAGGTGTGGAGGCGCTCTCTGGCTGGGGCAGTTGATGGGGGGGCCCCTTTGGGTGGGGGGTTTATGGAGGCATCAAAGTGCAACTGTATGGGGAAAAATTATGAAAGGTGTATGAGACAGAGTCTGCCCGGAATGCAGAGTTTCTGTGGGTGTCTGCTTGTTTCAGGGGACTTGCTGCGGTGGGAGGAAATTGCAGGCTTTATGATTAGAGACCAGGCACTATGTTAACAGGGCTGGCGAGTATAGAAGCCCAGCTGGCAGGAGCAGTTCTCTGCAGAGTATGCAGTGGGGAGACAGGCAACACAACCGCCACAACACACAACCGCCTAGAGAATACAAGGATATTGTAAAGTATCCTGCTGTGTGAAATGGCGGCAGTGTAAGAAGGTGCCCGTGCGGTTGCAGTGTCTCTTACTCACGGCCGGTAGTGCTGTGCCAGAGGGCCTCTCAGGCGCCTGGTTGTTCTCCCCTCCGTCCGGGATCAGCAGGATTCAGCCGGTGTCAGCCCAGTTTGATACGGACTGTGCAGCGATGCTCTCGCTATTGTTGCCGGTGGTGTCCCACGGCTTCTATCCTCTTCAGCCGCCACGTGGGTCGGGAGTTTCTCCCTCTAGGGATTGTGCCGCTGTCCGTTACTTTGCCGAACCGCGGGTAAGTCGCAGCGGGTCCTCCGAGTCTCCGATACTTCTCCTTTGCTGCTGGTCAAAGTAAGTTGCGCTAGACAGGGTTTATTTGTGCCGCTTTCACTATCCTCCACGGAGCTCCTGGCTTATGCGTCCTCCGCCATGCAGGTCGAGGCCACGCCCCCTTATTACATCTGTATTATTCAGTCACAATGTGGTTGTGATATGAGGTCATGATGTGGCGGTATTATTCAGTCACTATGTGGTGATGATATGTGGAAGTATTATTCAGTCACTATGTGGTGGTGATACGTGATCATGATGTGGCGTTATTATTCAGTCACTTTGTGGTGGGATATTTGATGGTATTATTCAGTTACTATGTGGTAGGATATGTGGCCATGATGGGGTGGTATTATTCAGTCACTATGAGGTGGTGATATCTATGGAAAATTATCTTTATAGCTATTTGTATGATTTTTTTCATATACAACATATTATTTTATATAAATACAACCTAAAAGACTCTTTTTACTCCACTGTCGTGTGTTGGAATTGTGGATTGTATTCCCATTCCAACTAGCTGGGATGTGTGTTAGGTGAGGGACGGGGAGTTACATTTTTTCGAGGGGCGGCGCCTGTGGCCCTACTTGCCTAGGGCACAAAAATGCCTTGTCCCAGCCCTTCCTCTAGCAGCTATGGGATGCAGTCAACATGGCTCCACATACCTGTGACAACCTACTAGGACTTTGAGTTCCTCCCAGCCCTTCTAGCTGCTGTCTGTACTGCATTCAGGGTTTCCTCTGGATAGTAGCCGCTGGTCATAACAACATTGACTCCACTGTGTGTGTTTGTATGTACTGCGGACTTCTGTTGCATCAGTATTAGAGCCTTAGCATTAGGGGGAAAAGAGCAGTAGCGGAGAGATAAATGGGATCCAGAAACAGTGGCATATTGACATTTGGAAACCTGAAAACAATGATACATTGATATGTGAAGACACCCAAACAATGTAACAGTGGACATACAAGAACAGTTTTACACTGACGATGCTATAGAACAATGAAAACTTTGGCCAAAGAATGACAGATTAACATCTGGGATGTTATTGCTGTGGTCCACTTACATATGGGATGAGGAGAAGACCCTAACTGAAATTTAATAGATTAAACAGAAATATATTGATGTGTGGGAATATAAAACAATAGACGTACAGCGATATAGGTGCAAAAGCAATGAAAAACATATGGAATTACAGTGGAATAAAACTCTAACATCTAATCGGAGTTAGACTGTGTGTAATTATAGTTGTAGCAACCATAGCAGCTGCTCTGCGGTCCAAAGATTGGGAGGATCCACTGAAGTGCGAGTACATTGTACTTTTTTGAAGGCATTATAAAGTTGTCAGTTACCTACTATCTAGCACTATGTGGGTTTTCTTATATAAAACACTCTTATTTATACTGTACATTTAATTACTGCTACTTAATCAGCTGTTTTAGTTTACTGTCATTAGATGGTGGGTGCCACCTCATTTTGCTATGGGGACCTGTGAATTCTAGTTACACCCCTGTAGCCAGAGTAAAGCTTTAGTTTGTTGCCCTAGCCTGCCCTGTGTCTAAATATATCTGTTAGTTACTGCCACCTCTGGAACTCCACATTTGGGGCAGATGCCCTATCAGTATCCCCCTAGCTATATTTCTGCATCTATGTTTAAAAGGGTTTTCTCACCATGCTGTTTTACAGAGTCACAGGCAGCTTCAGACTCACACTTCCTGGTCAGGCTGTGGGTGATTAGCATATCAGCTCTGCTATTCCTAGCTGAGCCCCTTCTAGTGAGATGACAGCAGGAGATTTAATTTGTAGGAAAGAAAAGATGCAGATCTTCAAGGAGTGAAAATAAGTCAATTTCAAAGGTAACCAATGTAATTTTGTTACAGTAAACACTCTGCTGCAGCCAAACATTATGACATCATTTCCAGCTCTCTGTTTGATCAGGAAGCGAGATATGTATGGTAACCTAGAGCCACGTGTGCACTCAGAGCCGATTAAATCTCTCTTATCTCTTGAATAGGGCAATATCAAAAGATCAATGTATTTAGTAATATTCTTCATTTACCTGTCCCTACTTGTTGAAATCTAATCACTGGAATAAGAAACCCCTTCAAGGAACAATGATATGTTGACATATTGACGTATCATCCTGGTACTTTCTAGTCCATACAGAGTCACGGTCAATTTTCTAAATACATTGGCTCACTAAAACGGGTTGTCTCACTACAAAAATTAGCTTTCAACATCTAGGGAACGTTAAATCAAGATTTTTTCCAAATACATTCCTCTGCAGATTTTATCTGCTTTGAGTACAACATGTGTCTCTGGTTACTGTCCTGTTCTCCCCTTCTCTCTCTGCTCTTTGTCTAATCTGAGAGCAGGGAATAATGTCAGCACAGGACCGCCAGCAGCTTGAAAACAAAGGGCCACATGTATGAAAACTGTCTAGGCCTAAAATTCACTTTGTTGCCCATAGCAACCAATCATAGCACCCCTTTCATTTCATATAGTGCTCAGGAAAGATGAAAGAGGCGCTCTGATTGGTTGCTCTGGGCAACAAAGTGAATTGTAGACCTAGACCGTTTTCATACAGGTGGCCCAAAGTGTGTTATCTCTAACAAACAAAGGATAATAATTACTTTTGATTGTTTACTGTCTGGTTTGCACTATAGATTACATCTCCTATACTTAAGTCAGTGCAATTATAAGAGCTCGGGATAGGGGGCTGATATGCTAATCACTTCTATAGAACTACCCACAGCCTAGGAGTGACTAACTGGGGATTTGAAGTTGCCTGGGGCTCTGAGAAAACATATGGTGAGACAACACCTTTGACTTTGACGTATACTGAGTTAGGGACTAATATTATCTAGAGCTGCATTAACAATTGTGTAGATCTGATAACTAAAATTTACCATCATTCATTGATGGTGCAAATTTCTGCATGGATTTTGCGCTAGTGATTTGTAGACACTATTTAGTATCATAAAGTAGAGAAATAAATCCCACTGTATTATTGCTTTTTATGTTCAACAGGGGCATAACTACAGGGGGAGCAGAGGTAGCAGTTGCTACTGGGCCTTACAGACTGAAGGGGCACAAAAGGCCTTCTTCGACATAGGATGGCACCTGTACTGTAAATGGCACATGGTAGTTGGGGTCCCCTATTTCACCTTTTGCACCAGGGCCCAGGAGCTTCAAGTTACACCTCTGATGTTCAACATTGTTTAATCAGTGCTGACATTCAGTGTGAGCAGGGACACACCTCTCTGAAAACTGGAATGGTAATACCCAGCTGATTCAGTAACACATTTCTAGAAGGAATAACAGAAACAGCACAACACAGAGTTATAAGAGGAGATGCTCCAGAATTGTTGTTTTACAGGGAATGCAAGTACTTACTTAAAGGGGTATTCCCGTTACGAGAAATTTTCGACGCTGACCGCTCATTTCAAGGTGCGATCCGGCCCTGAATGAGATGTCACAGGTCCTCTAAAGTGCACCTTTTAGTTTTCGGAAAACCACAAAAAGAGACAATGGATAGAATTTCTCAAATGCAAATAATTAGCAATTCAGATAATTTCCCTCAATATTACACAGAAGCAGGTTCTACTTTAATTAAGTAGAAAAAAATCTGAAAAAATTCCTTGCTCCTCTAAAGATTGGGGGGGGAGGGTGATAATAAAATATCAATTTTCCCTCTTCAATTTTTCCCAAATTTGTCAAAAGTGAACCACCAACCTGGAGCATTAATTCATCAATGCATTATAATGGACAAGATATCTGCAAAATGCAAACATTATACAGAACGCTGTTTAATTTCCGTGTAAAGATTTTCCCTTTTTCTTCAATCAATTTAAGGTGGAGAGGGGTTTTTCGGCTTGTAAATAGTTCATCTGAAAAAGGAGGATACAACTGTAAAGGGTTAAAAGGCTTAGCCACGTTATATGAAAATCTAAAAGTCAGCTTCTTGGACTAAAAGAAAATTAAAAAAAAACAAATACTCACCTTCCTTCAGTCCCTGGTTTCAGTGCTGGGTCTCCTCTGTCTACTGTTTTCATCACCATTTGGAGCTGTATACTTCTAAATGGTGATGTAATTTAGCGGCACGTGACTGCTGCAGCCAATCAACGGGGCCTCATGAGTTACATAGTTACATAATTACAGAACGGTTTGAAAGAAAGACATTGTGTCATCAAGTTCACCAATAAAGTGCGGGAAAAATGTGGGTGAAGGAGAAGAGACAGGACTTTAAGCCCAGACTCACCAATGGTTATTGACCTGGTACCCACAAGGCAAGAACAATCTGCTCCAGTGGAGTACCCTATCTCTGGACCCAGAGCTTCCACCAAGCCATGATCCAGAATTTTACATAGCTACTTACACATTAATATTCTTTAGTTCCAAGTAGGTATCTAAGCCTTTCTTGAAACTCTCTACAGTTCATGCTGTGACCAGCTCCTCAGGCAGGCTATACCACAGTTCACAGTTCTTACAGTGAAGAACGCTCTTCTCCTCTGGAGATAGAATCCTTTTTTCTCTAGTCAAGGGAATGTCCTCTTGTCTTTTGAGGGGCTTCACTGAAATTAATTTTTCCCATACTTTTTGTAGGGAGCATTTATATATTTATATAAATTAATCATGTCCCCCCCCCCGGAGCCGTGTTGTGTCAATGGCACGAACGCTCCTGCGACCACGGTCCCGGGGCGCAGGCGCGCCCGTGCCCTGCTCCCAGCCGGAGCCTCCCGACGTCGGTTCGGGTCCCGCTCGTGCATCGGTCCCCTCCGGGCGCTCACTTACCCGGCGCGCTCCTGCTCAGTCTGTGTCCGGTCCCCGGCGCCGTTGCTCTCGCCCCTAGGGGGCGGCGGTGCGGGCAATTTGAACTTAAAGGGGCAGTGCGGCGGTAATGGTTCATTGCGGGCCTGCTCCATTTAGTACGGCACTTACTGCCGGCCCTCGCCGGATCCTTGGGTTGTATATTCATTGTGAAAGTGTTCCTGAGCGTTCCTGTCTTGCCTTACCGTTGTTGTTCCGACTCCCTGCTTTACGTTTACGTCTACGAACCTTGCTGCTTGCCCTGACCTCCTGCTGTCTACGTCTACGAACTCAGAGCCGCCTGTCCTGAACTCTGCCCTGTCCTCGACCACGAGCCTGCCTGCCGTTTACTGTTACCTCGCATCTTGGACGCCACCGCAGGCAAGCCCCATAACAGTGGTAGTGACCTGGTTGGAGAACCCGCGCAGCAAGGACCAGCCCGCTTTGCGACGGGTCTGGTGAATACCGGGTCCCTCTTAGATTCCACTCCCTGGTGTGGGCTTTCGCCATAGCCTGCGCGTGGTCCAGTGGATCCACCTTCCAGACCATATACTCTCAAGACTAAATAAGTTCATTCTACTAACCTATCCTTTAACTAACATGATACCCATTCACCTTATAAGTTTGGTTGCTCTTCTTTCTACTTCTCTAGCTCCATTACATCTCTTCTATAAAGGGGGCCCAGACCTAACAGCTATTCTAAGTGGGGGACGCACCAATGCTTTGTACAGCGGTAAAATTACCCCTTTGTCCCGGGGGCCCGCCTATTTTAATACACCCCAATATCTTATTCCCCAGAGGAGCTGATTGATTGCATGCTGTTCTGTAGTCTATATCTACAAAAAAGCCCAGTCTTTCTCAACAACTTTTTCTCCAAGTTTTTCCCTCCCCCCTAGGACATAAGATGCCTGTGTTATTTCTACCCAGATCAAAACCCTTTAAATTTTCCTCATTGAACCCCATTTGCCAATGGACCCCAAAAGCACTCTTTGTCCGGGTCTGCTTAAAATTTTTATAGCATCTTCCAAGTTGGTGTCAACTGAAAAAATCGAAACAGTGCTATTGTCCCTCCACAAAATTCGTTATAAAAACTTTAAAAAATAAGAGAGGCCCCCAATACTGACCCTGCGGAAACACCACTCACAACTGGGGACAACACAGATAGGAGTCATTACCCCCACGTCTAATAGATCCCAGCCAGTTTTTAATCCAAATTTAAAAATGTATCTAAAACCCAATGGATTTAATTACCTAACAAAACGCTTAGTGGGACAGTTTCCAAACGCCTTGCAAAGTCAAAAACAAAATTCCACATCTGCCCTGCATCCTGCTATACCTCTTCATAAAAAAAAAAATCAGATTGGTCTGACAGCTTTGTCTTTAAACCCCATGTGGCAACCCTAATAATATTGTATTTGTCAACATACTCCTGTATATATCCCTTTGACCCCTAAAACTTTTTCCCCACAACAGTTTTTAAACTTACTGGTCTATAATTACCGGGGAAAGATTGGAGCCTTTTTCGAAATGGAAACTACATTTGCCTTGGCCAGTCTCCGGGCTTCTATACCAGTCACCAGGGAATCTTAAATATCATGTAAGGGGCACCCCGAAACCGAGTTGACCAAAAGAACTTTGGGGGAATCCTCAGGGCCGGAACCTTGTTCAAATTCAGTTTTTTAACTTGGTTTTGGGGACTTTTTCAAACACGAGCCAATTATAGCGATGATGTATTAACAGTACTGGCACCACCTACATCTGCACTTGGCCCACCCCCATCACTACTATCTAATTGATAGATTACTAAGCTAATAACCTATTTATCCCTCCCCTTTCTCTTGGTCACCAATACCAGTTCCCCATCCGGGTTTTTTAAGGGGGTCCACTTGCTCGACTTGGTTTTTTGGCATTTTATGCTTAAAGAATTTTTTGGGGGTTAGTCTTGGGGTTAGCTTGCGGGTCCTTGGCCCCCTCCCTTTCATTTGAATTTTAGCTGCTTTTACACTTTTTACAGTTTTTAAATTAAATCTCTCTGTAATTTTAAAAGGTGATGCCGAGCCTCTGACTTATATTTTTAAAAATGCCCCTTTTTTTATTTTTTTTTGCCCTCTAAAGAAGGTAGAAGCCATGTTGGTTTTTAGTTTTAGTCCCCTTTTTACTTTTTTAACCCATAGGAAAAAATTGCAAAAAATTTCCCCCCAAAAAATTTTTAAAAATCTTCCCTTTTTGTTTAATAGCTGCCCCGTCTATGTCCTGTTTGCGCCCCTTAAATAAGGAAAATTTCCCCCTTTTAAAATTAAATGTTTTTCTCTTTGGCTTTGTTTTTTTTTTTCTAAGTTTACGCTAAAATGAATTATTTGTGGTCATGTTACCAAGATTTTCGAAACCTGACCGTCCGACAATTTCTGCTTTGTTAGAAGGGGACCAGAATCCAAAAAGAGCATCACTTCTAGGGGTTCCCTCCACAAAATGCCCCATAAAATTACCCCTCTAACAGATTGGGGGAATTTCCCTTTCCCTTTTTTCGTTGAGCAGAACCGTGCCCCCGGGTCAATCCGGGAAAAATTAAAGTCACCCTTTTATTATCACGTCCCACCCCTGAAAACCCATTTGATTTCATCTGTTCTTCTATCTCCTCAGTGGTGTTGGGGGGTCTATAATTACACCAAAAATAATATTTTCTGCATTAATCCCCCTTGTTTTTTTTCCCCCCAAAAATGTTTCCACATCTTACCCTCTCCGCCCGTATTTACCCTTTTCACATTTCCTCATATCACCCCTTACATAAGAACACCCTCCTCCCCCCCTGTTCGCTGTTTTTCCCTAAAAGTTTTAAAACCCTTTGAAGGTTTTGCCCCGCCCAATCATGCGAGGAGCCCAGCCATGTTTCGAAATGCCTACCCATCTCAGCTCCTCTACAACTAGGCCTAAAAGTTCCCCCTTTTTGATTGCAAAATTTCTAGCATTTTTGAAAAAACCCATTTTGTTTTCCCTTTCCCGTTTTACACTTTTGGGTAAAAGGGTTTGGGTTTGTATTCAACATGATCAGTAACAGCTAGGATTAAAACGTTACCTTTCAGATGACGGCATTTGAATTAAAAAATCTCTCCTTGGGTAGAGGCATGGATTATACATTACCCTTTCGATGTGGCAATGGAATTTTACATTACACCTTTAGTGGACAGTGTGATTTTTTTATTACACAGTAGATTGCTGACATTACTGAGATATTGTGGTACCTTTAAACTTCAAGCTGGTTTGCAACCTGGATCTCCTTATCCACTGGTCTACTCCCCCCCCCATTCCACTTCTCCACCCCCGATATGTTTGCCCACCTCTAACCACTACCCCTTCATTTTCTAATTTTTTCCTCCCTTTTTTCCCTAAATTTTAAAAACTCCCCCTACCCCCCTTCCCAGAATTTTTTCCTCCAGCACAGCAACCCCCTTCCATTTAGGTGCAATTTATCTTAGAAAACAATTGGGAAACCCCCAAAAAAAATCGCCCAGTCTCTAAGAACCCAAACCCCTTTTGTCCTACACCAAACTTTTAGCCATGCATTAAAATCCCCACTCCCGCTGTCTTTCCTGGTAGCCATGGCACCAGCAGTATTCCGAGAATACAGCCCTTTGGGGGTCCTTCCCTTACTTTGAGCCCTTTTTTTTAAAAATTAAATTTTTTAGGATCCTCCACCCCCATGTATTTTTGTCATTGGTTCCAACAAAAACCAAACAGCTGGGGCACGCCAGCCCCCCCCCCAGTAATTTATCCACCCGTCCACCAAAATGCCGGAACCCTGGGACCAGGGGGAAAACAAACCATTCGTTGAGGCGGGGCCCCGGGGACAAAAATTTTTTATCCATCTTCCTGATTATAAATCCCCTACAACTATAAAAAAGTCTTTTTCTTCCTGCATTCCCCCCCCCCCCTTTTACGTTGGGGGTGCTCTTCCGGCTGCCCGGAAGAGCAGTGTCCCTAGGGCTGCATTTCGAGACTGATTCCCCAGCTTATCCCAACTTGGCAATTTTGGGTATTAATCTCGGGGAATGGGGTTCCTTTTTCTGGACCCCTAGAACTCCCCCTGTTAACATTTTTTTAACCCAGCAAAAACGGGCTCCTACTGCTGATCCAATACACCACCCTCAACAAATTTTGCCCACTACCCTTTTGCTCCAAGAGTAGCAAACTCTTCTCTTTCATTGTCAATCGCCCTCAGTGTCGTATTTTTTTCCCCTAGGGCAAAAATGAAGTACCAAGTAGCCCCAGCTCACATTGCTACGCGGTATTCATCCCCGGATCCTTGCTCCAGTAGTGCATTTCTATGGGAGATTGGCACTCGGAAATTGCCAGTGAACCCCATTATTTTCCCGGTGCAAAAGCAATGAACGAAAAAAAAAAATTAATGAATTGAAATTTTTTAAATAGTATTTAAAAAAAGAGGTTTTTTTAATTACAGTTTTTCTCTCCTGTTTTTAAATCCGGTTTTTTAACTCAGCACTTGTTCTCTCAAGCACTCATTTGAGCCCAAACAAGGAGCCATCAAAAGAGCCGGCTTTAATTTCTTAAAAAGGATAAACCCTTTAATCTGAGTCTTTTATTACATACACACAACAGTTGCTCCACACAAAGAGAAAAGCGATGACAGAGTTTAACGGTAGCTGCTGTTCCTCCCTTAAAAAAGGGTTGCAAAAAAAGGCACTTTTGCAACAGTTCCATTAACATGTCCTACCTATTCTGAGATATCAAGCTCCTCAGGTCGCTATAGCTAGAGACCTGTTAGATCGATCCTGATAGGCTGCCAGCACTGGTTGCTAAAGCTACAGACCTGGCTTCTACTGCGCCTATTGGAAGCAGTCAACAAAAGCCCCCCCGAATTCAAAAAGGAAAAACCCAAAAAAGCAGGGTGAGGTGAGGTGAATCATTGTAGTGCTATTATATTAGCATCCAGCACGAAGTAAGGTAGCAGCAGGAATCTCCCCTATACTTACATGTTGAAAACTCACAGTTTCACCAATCACAGTGAAGCAGGAAGTCTAAAGAGCTGTCAAAATAATGATCCATCACTGCTCCCAGTGGAAATCCTGACTTCCAGAATTTTACGACTAAATTAACAGGGAATTGCTTTAAGCTTCATAATTATATGTTATATGATTGGTCATATATAAACATCAGACAGAGCACTGATTAAATATTCTGGATTTCAATTACAGCTAATAATAATAATACTCTTTATTTATATAGCGCCACTTTACAATATAGTGGGTATAAGTACAGACAAAACCAGACATTACATTATAAAAAAGCTACTTACAAATCAGACACGAGGTGTGAAGGTCCTGCTTGCAAGAGCTTACAATCTATTAAGGTGTATGGGTGAGAAGTGCTTGGTTTACAATGGTCCAACCATTTTACATAAATAGGAGGTGGCTTACATAAAAAAGTGGATGAACCTGCCATCCCAACCATACATCTATATGCAGATAAGTGCCTGTGGGTGCCAAAGTGCAGGAAGTGATGAATGTGTGACAGAATTTGGGGGGTTAACAATTAGGGATCTTGGTAGGCCTGTCTTAGAAAATGAATTTTCTGAGCGCACTTAAAATTGTGATGGTTGTGAGTGTGCCTGATCATATGGGGTAACATGTGTTAAGAAAACTGATGCAACACGTGCAAAATCTTGGAGTCGGGCATGGGAGGTTCAGATGATTGAGGTGTGTAATCTCAGATCAGTAGCAGAGGGAAGAGACCGGGTAGGGTGGTAGATAGTGTTGAGCAAACAGTAAAAAGTTCTAGTTCAATTAGAACCTCGAACTTTTTTGAGTTCGGTTTGAAGTTCTATTCGAACTCGAACTTTGAACCTCATTAAGGTCAATAGAAGATGTTCGGGTTAATTTTTATACCTATACAGGTGAGGAGAGGTTGGAATTACTATCCATAACAGTAAACTGGATGTGTGGAACAACTTAGTGAAGACAATTTGGCTCTAAGAGTGACAGAAAAAAATTGAGAGGCTAAAATATTTAATTCCTTTCAATGGCTAACTGAAAAGATGAGGACAGCTTTCAAGCAGGGGTATAGCTATAGGAGGTGCAGCGGTAGAAGCTGCTATGGGGCCCTGTATACTGAGGGGGCCCAAAAGCCCCCTATATATAGGTATTAGTTGCTAACTATATTTATGGGTTTTTTTCTCTTTTTTTGCATATGTGAGGGGATATATGTAGGGGGACACATCTTGAGGCTTGCGTATTTTAAGCCACCCTAGCCATGAAAAGGAAAGCACTAGAGATCAGTGCAGGAAGGTCTCTGCATGCCACTTTTTTAATTGACTGAATATGATGGTGGTTTTCAAACGATATTTAAGCATTTGAGGCCCCATTTTTAGTTTTGCCAAAGGTTGTATTTTATCTGAAACCAGTGCTGTGATTAAGTATCTTGAAAACTGAAAAAATGTAAGTCTCATGTTGTTCTGTATATATTTCTAGTGAAAGCCATCTTTTATAACCACAATGTACAAAGCAGCATGAGCAGTAATATATTATTTAAGCTGAAAATGCCCTAATAACTTGTTATAGCTTTTGGCAGGTGGGGGGTTGTCTCCTGGGGCAGCTAAGTGATGCTGGACAATACAATTTGACTACACAATGTATTAGTGAATTTACTGGATGGACTCTTGCCTTGACAATAGCAAAAGCTGCTAAGCTAGCTGACTTTGCTTCAGTGACCACAACTTCCTTACAGCAAATCTCTTCTTCAAAGACCTTAGAATGTGTGTGTGAAGCAGGATACCTTGATTTCAGGCCACCTACACTGTGCTTTTGCATTTAAATTCTCGCACCTCTGCACTATTATGTTCACACGGCTTAAAAAGGGACATATCTCACCCCGTATTTCGCGCCGTACTGTGCGAAATACTGGGCGAGATACGTCCTAGTCATTACGGTAATCCACAGTTCTCATAGAGAACTATGGATTACGTCTCCTCTCCCCGCTCGTACAATACGGTGAGCGGGGAGAGAAGTGACATGTCAATTTTTCACGGCGTATATGCATACATGCCAACTCTCCCGTTTTTGGCGGGGGGTCCCGCTATTTGGGGTCCCCTCCCGCCCTCCCGGGGGAGTTGCCATTCCTCCCGCCGCCAGCAGGCGGCGGGGGTTCTTTAAATGGCCGCGGCGACAGAGTAGCGCTAGTATGCTACTCTGGCGCCGCCGGGCCGCTCCTACAGGCGGGTGAAGCGGCCGCTGCGCCCGCTTCACCCGCCCGGAGTCTCGCTGTGCAGGGAGGAGGCAGGAGGGATCGTTCCTCTCCTCCCTCCTCCCCCTGTATGTCCGGCGCCGGTGTGTGCGCCGCACATACAGGTCAGCGGCGCAGGGGAAGTGACGCGCGGCTGCAGGGGAGTGACGCGCGGCGGCTCTCACTTCCCCCTGCGCCGCTGAGGAGATCGTCCGGAGCGGCCGTGCTGCAGGAGCCTGGTGAGGTAAGTGGATGTTATTATTTTATTTTTATTAGCTATATGGGGGGCTCTGCCTGGCAACAATGGGGGCACCTACCTGGTAACAGAGGGGACATCTACCTGGCAACAGAGGGGACATCTACCTGGCAACAATGGGGGCACTACCTGGCAACAGAGGGGACATCTACCTGGCAACAGAGGGGGCATCTACCTGGCAACAGAGGGGACATCTACCTGGCAACAGAGGGGACATCTACCTGGCAACAATGGGGGCACTACCTGGCAACAGAGGGGACATCTACCGGGCAACAATGGGGGCACTACCTGGCAACAGAGGGGACATCTACCTGGCAACAGAGGGGACATCTACCTGGCAACAATGGGGACATCTACCTGGCAACAGTGGGGACATCTACCTGGCAACAGAGGGGGCATCTACCTGGCAACAGAGGGGGCATCTACCTGGCAACAATGGGGGCACCTACCTGGCAAACAAAGGGGGGCACCTACCTGGCAAACAAAGGGGGGCACCTACCTGGCTAACAAAGGGGGGCACCTACCTGGCTACAGAGGGGGCATCTACTTGGCTACAAGGGGGCATCTACCTGCCTGTAAGGGGCACTACCTGCTTATGGGGGGTTACTACCTGGCTATAAGGGCATCTACCTGGCTTTCATCCCAAGCCGTTATGCAGTTAGGTGGAGTGGGTGTGGCTTTTTGAAGGGGCGTGGCATATCGACAAGATGGGCGTGTCCATGCAAATTTTTGCCGCTTTTTCATTTTCAAAAGTTGGCAACTATGCGTATATGCGCCGAGAATAATGAATGTCTATGAGGCCGGCGGGCTGTCGCCCCCCCCTCCTCTCTCCACACACACACACACACACACACACACCTGCCCCGTCCCTCCCCGTCCCCGTACACACGGAGTAATTGCGGGCAAAATACGTCCCGCAATTACTGCCGTGTGAACATATAAAAAGCAACGGTCAGTTCTCTTGACAAGTTTGAGAGTAAAAACTTGTATTTCAATACCAATGGCAGCCTGGCCTTTCTTGGAACTGTACATTGTGTTAGTCCTAACACGGACTGTGGCTCTAAGGTAAATACCTGCTTGTGATATCCTTAGGTTTTGGAGCTTTTTGTGTATTTGTGATTTATTCATTTGGTACATATTTTGTATTTATTTTTTTCAGCATTGTCATCATTTCTTTAATGAGTGAACTAGAGGAGGTCATACAGGCCAGATAAGTAGTTAATTTGCATATCTTTAAATTGCCTGTGTCAGTACAAACTTCTCTTGCATTGTCTTCATTGAGATGTTTTTGAATGCCCTTTTGTGTCAGTACAATTTCTCTTGCATTGTTTTCATCGATATGCTTTGAATGCCCTTTTGTGTCAGTACAAACTTCTCTTGCATTATTGTCACTAATATGCTGGATATATTTTTGTGCTAGTGGTAATTTTTCCCTATATTGTATCCCCTGAGGAGATCCTATTGACTAGGGAGGATCGAAACATGTTGGGATTTAGAGTGTGAGGGATTAATAGGGTTTTGCTAGTAAGGGATAGGTTCGTGACGGGATCGTCCTTTGTTGACGATAATCCTGGCTTAGGCAGTGGAGTATTAGCTACCTAGGGATTAATAGTGTGTAGTACAGCCGTTCCTTAATCTATGGCATCAGCTTTTAATTGTCTATTCCTCTGTATAAGAGGTTTTGTTGCCACAATATTTTTATATATGTAAACATTAAAAGTTATATTTTAATTGGTTCTCTCCCTATTTTGGGACTTGTCGTTTGATCTGGAAATGTATAAAAGAGTTGACAACTGTGTACTATTCCTCTTATAAATAGGGTGTGTCCCTATGGAGTCTGATGCAGTCACCACTGATTGTACATGACCCAGAGGCAGTGCCGACTTGAGTCAGCGCGGATTAACCAACCTCCCCCCCTCCCACCTCCTCTCCCCCTTTTCCCTTAGTCCCCAATAAAACACGACAAATTGCTTTGGATTAATTGGCCACAGCGGCCGTTTTATTAACAAAAATACAAAACAGTAATAAATAACCTTCCTTATTAAAACATTCCAACTAACATACCCCCAAACAACATTCAACCCCAATATTGCACCATGAACCATCCACACCATTGGGGCTGCAGGTCCTTGGAGCCACCCCCATGGTCTGGCGACCCATTCTCCGTTTGTAATTACCCTCAGCCGTCACCCCCAGCTCGAGGGCACCAAGCGGCCACCCCGGGCGACCGCTACCACACCTGGCTCTCAGGAGGCCCCACCTGAAAGAGCCCCACCGTCGCCAGACCAACCACATGTTCCATAATGTCATTAGGGAGCTATAGAGGGCTATGACTCCCACCACCATCTCCAAGCTCCAAGGACAACCAACGCCACAGCAAGCATGCAAGACACCTCACGCATGAGCCGCACCCCACAGCTCCAAAGCCTGCTCCACTCCGTCTTGGATACCCAAACTCCACAAATCCAAGCCAACAGCGTTAGGATGCACTCCATCCGCACGCCAAAAATTGCCCTCACCGGGCTCCAGCTCCCTGTGGCGCACGACCAATCCTCCATTCCGAGCCACAAAACTCGACACATTCCGATTCAACTTAACCCGGGCCTTGTTAAGTCGCTCCACTGACACAGCTCCCCTGCATGCCTTCCGGGGCACAATGTCAGACCAGACTACCATGATACCTGGGAACAAGGACCAGATACGCAGCAAATCATGGCGAATGTCCCGGATAAGCTCCCTTGACAGCCCAAGTCATTGCCCCCTAAGTGTAGAACCAGCACATCTGGAACACGATCCCACTGGGCAAATCACTGAATCTCATACAGCAGATCCCGCCACAGCATGCCACCCATTCCAAGCCACCGTATCACTGCCAAATCTCGCGGCACACCCATTTGACGGCCACTCAAGTGCAGATCCGCACGCTCCGCTCCCCAAAACACAAACGATTGCCCCAGGATCCACACCAGGCCCGGCGATTTAGGACCTGGGGGAGGAAACAAACACAACCATGGGAAGCAAGGAGCACACAAACAAACACACAAACAGAAAGAAGGAGCGCAAACTATCACAAGAAAACCAGACAGGAAAACACAGGAAAGAAAGAAAAGAAACGCGAGCACCCCACGACTCAATTAGCTAGCAGGTGGGGCCGTATATACCGAAAGCGCTCTGATTCCCACCGGCCAATCCGTTTTACTGCGGTAGAAGAAAGACCCAGACTCTCTGCCTCTTTCTGCCCGGATCCAACCCCAGATGAGCCAGACATTTCCGAAACACACCTGTAAATTGAAAACGGGACAAGAATTCGCCGTTGCCATGACACAGCACTGGACCCGACCCTGCCAAAACACGAGCTGGATAAGCCCGCCAGCAAACTACCGGGCACATACTTGACCCAGTCACCTCACCCAAAACCACGACCTTCCCCCTGCCAAAAATATCCGTCTTAGACCGCCGAATACGGAACTTGACCCTGTCACTCAACAACTCCACATCCTCCCATTGTAATCCCCCACCCACCTTCTTACTTGGCGATACCAACTCCCCAATCCGTAATGCCCCGAAAAACGCCCAGAAAAAAAAGCCAACCTGAACAAACACAACTCCAACTCATCGGAACACACATCAACCAACACCCCCCCCAAACGTTCTAATAACCGAAAGTCCACTAGACGCCTAAAATCTCGAGTGGCCCGGCCTTTTCGAAAACCCTGTAACACCTGACGCACCACAAAAGCCTTAGTGCAATCCACCTGAGCAAGCAACTTGAACCCAAACACCAAACCAGAAAGGAAATGAGAGACCTTAGATAGGGACCAACCCACCTTAGACGCATGGCCTAAAAAACAGCACAAAGCCCAAGGCCGATCCTCCTCACACACCCGGTCACCCAATCCCTGAAGCCAAGCACACCAGACATTCCAGGAAGCTTCATACGCCACCCACGTCTTGTCCGCCAAAGAAGCCTGAATCAGGCGACCGGCCTCCCATTGACCAGCTCCCACAAATGCCCCGGGCAAGGAAGACCCGTGGCCGCAGCTCCAGGCGCCAGTTCTCGAAAGCGGTCCCACTGGAAACGAGACAAAGCATCCGCTATTGAATTGTGAACCCCAGGAACATGCTCCGCCACCACCCACGCATTAATATCCAAACAACACAAAACCAGATGCCGAAGCAGGCGCACCACCGGAGGAGACGATGCCGACAAACTATTGATGGCTTGAACCACCCCCAGGTTGTCACAATGAAACCTCACTTTCCTGTTCCGAATCCTATCTCCCCAAATTTCCAGCGCCACCACTATGGGAAACAACTCTAAAAGGGCCAAATTACGCACCAACCCGGATTCCACCCAAGCCGACGGCCAACCACCAGCACACCACGAACCCTGGGAGCACGCCCCAAACCCCGCGCCGCCTGCCGCGTCCGTGAAAATCTCCACCTCCATGTTCGAACATCCGTCTTCGATAAACGATGAACGCCCATTGTAACGCTCCAAGAACTCCCCCCAAACTCTCAAATCATCCCTCAACTAACCCGTAAGCCGCACAAAATGATGCAGGGCTTGCACCCCAGACATCGCAAACGCCAGCTGCCGACAGAACACCCTACCCATTGGCATGATTCGACAAGCAAAATTCAGCTTGCCCAACAACGATTGTAGCTCCCAAAGGGGAATCTTCCTCAAAACCCTCGCTCTCCTAACCTCCTCCCGTAACTCCTCAAGCTTCTCAGGCAGCAGGCTGCACGTCATTGAAACTGAATCAATCCTGATCCCCAAAAAATTCAAACAAGTGGCTGGCCCTTCGGTTTTGTCCGGGGCCAACAGAACACCAAATTGCTCCGCCACCCACTGCATCGTCCGCAGTAGCAGCTCGCAAAGGTTGGAGCCCTCAGGACCGATGCACAAAAAATCATCCAGATAATGGATAATCGAAGGGACTCCCGCCACGTCCCGCACCACCCACTCTAGAAAAGAACTAAATGCCTCAAAGTAGGCACAAGAAATGGAACAGCCCATCGGCAAACAACGATCCACGAAAAACGCCCCTTCCCAAAAACACCCCAACAAACGAACACTGTCTACATGCACCGGCAACAGTCTTGGTCAACAACGCCCCGGCCCATAACGGCGCACCCAATGGGTCGCCGTATCAAATGAGGTATAAGCCACGGAACATAGCTCCGGATCGATCCCATCATTGACCGATTGGCCCCGCGGAAAGGAAAGGTGGTGTATCAGCCGAAATTTGTTCGGCTCCTTCTTGGGCACCACACCCAAAGGGGAGACCACCAAATCCGCGAACGGGGGTTCAGTGAAAGGCCCCGCCATCCGGCCCAACAACACCTCCTTCGCCAGTTTTTCCGACACCACCCCCTTATGTTCCATAGCGGAACGCAGGTTCTTAGTGGTGAAGGGAACCACATGCAAAGGGGACGGAATACGAAAACCCTCCTCAAAACCCCGCTCCAGCAACTCCGCCCCTGCCCTATCCGGATACCTGGCGAGGTACGCCCGCATCTTTTCCACCTTCACTGGCGTCTGACCCCTGCCCAACGGAACCCGTCCCCCGTCCCTTTCCTTTCTTGTTGCACCAAAACAAGCCGTGGGAATCAGCGTTGCACCCAGAGCACAAATGGTTGAACCGGCAACCACCCCTGAACTTACAGTGGCCCTCATTAAAGAGCCAACACAGTCCCAACTTCTGGCCTCCCACGGCCGAGGAGCCGCCGGAGGCTCCACTCGAGTGGCCGGCTCCGCCGGTCCCCCCCTGAAAGGACTGTCCATATCGCGCAGGTCCCATAACCCGCAGCCGCAAACCTATATCCTTAATATCCCACTTAATCGATGGCCGCACCGCCTTCCGCTGACGGAACTGCTCATCGAACCCCAGCCATGCTTGCCCCCCCATACACCTTCTGCGCCTCCCCGATCGCATCCACAGAGCAAAAAAGAGCCGAACAATGCTCCGGAGCTTTCTCCCCAATTACACTAGCCAGAATGGCAAACGCCTGCAACCAGTTATTAAAAGTCTGCAGAATCAAGCGCCAATGGCGCTTCTCTTCCTTCTTACTCTTGTCCCTCTTACCCTTGTCCAAATTAAATTTTTCCAGAGGGAGAAGTGAAAAAATCTCGACGTATTCGATTTTTTCTTTCACCTATTTCTTCAAGTGGGAGCCCAGAGGACCCTCAAAACAAACATAAACCTCCCCCTTCGCTTTATCGTCCAATCGAACCCCATCCCCTTGCCCTTCCTTATCCGTCTGAACCGAGACCGTGGTACCCCGCACCACAGGGGCATGCGCCGCCGCGCCCATCCCCGCCGACAACGCTGGACCCCAAGCGCTAGCCGGAGAACCCGCCTGACTAAACCTCGCCAGCAACTCCTGTACCCCGGCCGCCAACCCCATCCACCCCGCCATGTCGCCCCCAGCCCCGCCAAGCCCCGAAGTCCCCGGGACCTGACTAAGCGCTGCGCCCTGCGACAGAAAGATAGGAGGAAACGGACAAGACATAGACGTATACTCACCCGGCTGCGCGGGTGCTGCGACCCCGCCAGCCACCGTCAAGGATCCCTGAAGATGGTCACCGGAGGAGGGATTGCCACTGGCCGGGAGAAGACTGGATACTGAAGAAGATCTGGAACGGGAGCGCCCCTGCGGCGTCACAAACGCCTTCTGCAAGGACCGCGGGGACCCATCCCCTGTCGATGGATCCAAAAATCCTCCACCGCCTTGGCGGACCATAAGCCGCCCGTCACCAACCGAACTCCGGCCAAGGCCAGCCGACGCTGACTCTCCACACTCTGGACGCCCCCTGCCGGCACATCACCGGGGCAGCCTGCCGCCGATGAAACTACAGTTGCTCCCAGAGGCGCAGCAGACACTGCCCCAACCACAGAACGAAGCATGCCGCCCTCCACAGAGCCCGGGCGTCTAGCGGAATTCCTCCCAGCCCTGGGCCTGATACCAGAAGCCGACCGCCTTGCACCCTGGGCTGGAGGGTCCCTAGAGGGGCTTCCCCGGCGTCTCCGGGCTCTGGTGCTCACGTCAGGGCTAATGACCTGCGTCGGCCTGGCCCTGCACCCCCCCCCCCTCACGCCACCCGCCACCGCGAACAGCGCCTCCGCTACCTGTAAGGCTGCATCCACTTGCTCCTGCAGCCATGCGCTACCACGGCACCCGGCCGGTCCAATACTGCCTCCAGTCGGCCATTGTAATTTGAAGCAGCGCGTGCAGGTCCCTCCAGATTGAGCCTCCTGGGCGCCACTGCTTCCTGTGTACATGCGGCGGCCTTAAAAACCAGCCGCACGTCACAGACTCCTCCCAGGGAGGCGCGGCCCGCCGGGTCATGCGGGGGGGGAACCTCCACTTCCGCACACTATGGGTCCGGACCCCGTCTGTGTCATGCTGTGTACAGTAGGAGCACAATCAACAGGGGATAGTAATATCTAAATGTTTATACATTTCCAAAAGGGGTAACAGAGGGACATGACAATGTTCTACCGGATATATCAGTCCCACTATATACTAGAGCTCAACGTAGGGCTGGCATGCTCCTGCTCTTCAGAAGTGTATTTAATAAAGGCTAAAACAAACATGTTTGAAGCTCAGTTTTGTGTTACCTTTGACCCAATTAAGGGACCAACTCAAGGACAGTGCAGAAGAGAGTCAGATATACAGCAGTAAACTGGATGTAACTTTACTCCAGGTGGTTTTCCCATTTCGCTTTTTTGTACTTCCGGTCTCAAACAATGAGGGGGGCGACCATGCTGCTATCCTCCCCATTCACTTCTATAGGAATTTCAAATACATCCAAGCACACTATGTTTGAAACCCCCACAGAAAAGAATGGGGAGGACAGCCACATGTGCCGCCATCCCATACGCCATACTTAATAAAATTTTCTAAAATATGAGAATAATGTTGTACCGTGTTAGCCATAGAAAGTAGTAGAAGAGTGAAGAAATCAGGCGATACCTTTTAGAGGCTAACTGAGTATATTTGATGGTGAGCTTTCGAGAATACTAGCTCTCTTCTTCAGACATGTCTGAAGAAGGGAGCTAGTACTCTCGAAAGCTCACCATCAGTTAGCCTCTAAAAGGTATCGCCTGATTTCTTCACTCTTCTACTAAAATATGAGAAGAAGAGTGCTGGATTTGGATTGAAATTATCCTTCGACTTAGCACCTTATTGTATGTAGTGTACCGAGCAATAATAAATACATAAATCACAGTGCAACATAGTCCAGTCACCCCAAAAATATCTGCCGTTACCACTTTCCTCAAAGGAAATCAAAATCAGAGGGAAGGACTCCAATGTCCAGAAACACCACTTACCAACACTTACAGGGGTAAAACACTCTAATCAAACACTGCTCTCCAGCAGTCACAGGGTTAAACACTTAGATCAAGGTTGCTGATTCTTAGGGTGCTTTCACACAGCGCAGTTTTGGTGCAGTTTTAACTGCGCTCCAATTAAACTGCCTTTATTACCAGCAAGCTTTTTGCACTTATCTAAACTGTTTGAAAAGTGAGTAATCAATTATTGTTTTTGTAATCCACAAGACTTCAAACACAGTAATTGATTACTTAATTGAAACACCTTTCTGAACAATTAAGACAACTGAAAGAAGCTTGCTGGTAGTAAAGGCAGTTTTATTGGAACGAAGTTAAAACTGCATCAAAACTGCGCTTTGGGAAAGCTCCCTTAGAGCATACAATGACCAGTCTTAAAGTTTTTAGCTTTAATAGAAAAAAGTTACAGCGCTTATACAAAGTACAAAAAGAAAAATATAATAATGTGACATAAAAATATGCAATTTACAATTATAAATTTAAAAGGGAGAAAATCTTAGAATATACCTAATACTTTCAGTAGATACTCAGTTCCTAGGTTAAGGGAGAAATTGGAACACTGCTCAGCTTACGGCTGAATCTCCATGCTGTGAACACCAATTTCATCTGGAAATCATATTTTATGACCTGTCCAGGGGGCTCAGATTTCAGAATTAATGGTCCCCTACTGTCTGATTAAAGGGGTTGTCTCAATGCAAGGATTGATTTTTATGTTAAAGATCTTGCAAAAACAAGTCACTTTGCAATACATGTCCATTAACAGTATCCCACCTATTTCTAGATATCCCCTCTTGTATGAGCTGCATCAGCTCCTCAGGTTGCTATGGCATTGGCTACAGACCTGTCCTCTCTCCTGACAGGCTGCAAGCGCTGGTCGCTATAGCTACAGACCTGGGGTCCTCAGCAGCTCATCAGTGCAGGCCAGTAGGCCAGTAAAGCCAGTAAGCACTGAATTCAAAAATGAAACTGGGAAAACAGGACTGAGGTAAGATGAATCGATGTAGTGAGACAACCCCTTTAAATTATAAAAGGGGAAGAACAAGGCATATCTAACTCGGTGTGTCCCCTAATTGACCCATTATGAGTAGGTTGGAGGGTGACAAGGGCAGGTGGACAGATCTTTACTATCCATCCTTTCTAAGTAAAGAAACTGAACGTTGGAGATAACCTGTTAACCCCCATTAAAGAGGTTTAGGGTTTTTAGTGCTTTATAATCATGTAAGACTTAATGAGCCTGAATAAACTATTTTTATGACCTGGAGTTAATGACTGCTTGAGTAAACAGCCTGTACATCTGTGAAATGAATACACATACTTGACTGATGAGGAGGGATATAAAAACCACTATGTAGTCACTGAAATATAGTGTGTCACTCTTTGCTATTACACCATATAACATAATACACATTTCTATGACAGTTATAGACAGACCATATTATAGTATCATCACTGTTCTTCAATGATCAATTGTTTTCAGAGGCTCCATTTCCTTAAACCTCCCCCCTTTCTTCCCTATAACTGGGTCAGTTCTCCAAGGCCATAGTCTATGGCTTTCAGGTGGCCTGTGGGACTCGAGTTTTTGGGGCACCAGGGCATAATGAGGTCAGGGTAAGCTATTTCCTTTTCTATATCTGGACTATCATATGTCATGTGCTAAAAGGCATTCACTGAGCTGTTGATATTAACCATAATATGTGTGGGTACATCAACTGCAATTGGCATCTGAAGGCTTACATACTCAAGGCCCTGGTGAATAGTCTTGGCACAAAGTATCCGACTATCAGGCTTGGATACGACAGCTCAACAGATAATATCACATCCTATAGGTTTAGGTACATCTACTAGTCTGTAAGTATCATCCATAACAGGTTTAGATACATTTTCATTGACAACAACACTGGGGGAGGCATCATCAGACTTAGATACATCTGCTTCCCGGTGGGTATCATGGAACGAAGGACAAGTTTTGCTCTGCACAGATAAGGGTCACTGTGTGGGAAGATCATGGCAGAGCAGGGCCGGGACAAGGCATTTTGGTGCCCTAGGCAAGTACAGCCAATGGTGCCCCCCCCCCCCTCGCTCCCAAAAAAATGGCACCCCCCCTACACTAATTCCTCTCGCCCCTGCGCCAGATCCAGGTACTAAAAACACTCCTACAAAACCAAGACCCTAAACTATTACTACTTAAGGATCAAATAATCCTGCCAGACCCTGACCAAACGCAACCCCCACATGTGACTATCAGTTATACACAGGCTCTACAGACATACACTACCGCCGTACAGTGACCAGATACTAGTTGTAAGTAGATGCTCTGCAGAAATATAAGTGATTACACTGCAGTTACATTTAGTGACTCACAGGACACGTCTTTTCTGATCAGCGTCGTTCACTTTCGCTTTTCTTCTCCATCCGGTCCACACCTTCATGCTGATTTCTCCCGACCAATACTCGTCCCTGCAGATTTGGACACAAATATATTAGAATCTTCATATTTCCAGCAACTCCTTAATTATAGGTATATAAGTCCCCTCAGTCAGACAGGTATATACGTCCCCTCAGATAGGAAGCTATATAGGTCCCTGCAGTTAGGTATATATGTCCCCTCAATTAGGCAGGGATATACAGGTCCCCATCAGTTAGGCAGGTATATAGATATGCCCTCTCAGTCAGGAAGGTATATATATATATATATATATATATATATATATTATATATGTCTCCTCAGTCAGGCAGGTATATAGATATTGTCCCCTTAGACAGGCAGTTATATAAATATAGGGTCACTCAGGCAGGTATATTGATATAAGGTCACTCTCAGGCAGGTATATAGGGGCACTCACGCAGGTATATAGGGGCACTCTCAGGCAGGTATATAGCTAGGGGCACTCTCAGGCAGGTATATAGCTAGGGGCACCCTCAGGCAGGTATATAGCTAGGGGCACCCTCAGGCAGGTATATAGTAGCACTCTCAGGCAGGTATATAGCTAGGGGCACTCTCAGGCAGGTATATAGCTAGGGGCACTCTAAGGCAGGTATATAGCTAGGGGCACTCTAAGGCAGGTATATAGCTAGGGGCACTCTAAGGCAGGTATATAGCTAGGGGCACTCTCAGCAGGTATATAGCTAGGGGCACTCTCAGCAGGTATATAGATAGGGGCACTCAGCAGGTATATAGATAGGGGCACTCTCAGCAGGTATATAGATAGGGGCACTCAGCAGGTATATAGGGGCACTCAGCAGGTATATAGGGGCTCAGGCAGGTATATAGGGGCACTCAGCAGGCATATAGAGGCTCAGGCAGGTATATAGGGGCTCAGGCAGGTATATAGGGGCACTCAGCAGGCATATAGAGGCTCAGGCAGGTATATAGGGGCACTCAGCAGGTATATAGGGGCACTCAGCAGGTATATAGGGGCACTCAGCAGGTATATAGGGGCACTCAGCAGGCATATAGGGGCACTCAGCAGGTATATAGGGGCACTCAGCAGGCATATAGAGGCTCAGGCAGGCATATAGAGACTCAGGCAGGCATATAGAGACTCAGGCAGGTATATAGGGGCACTCAGCAGGCATATAGGGGCACTCAGCAGGCATATAGGGGCACTCAGCAGGTATATAGGGGCACTCAGCAGGTATATAGGGGCACTCAGCAGGTATATAGGGGCACTCAGCAGGCATATAGGGGCACTCAGCAGGTATATAGGGGCACTCAGCAGGTATATAGGGGCACTCAGCAGGCATATAGAGGCTCAGGCAGGTATATAGGGGCACTCAGCAGGTATATAGAGGCTCAGGCAGGTATATAGGGGCACTCAGCAGGCATATAGGGGCACTCAGAAGGCATATAGGGACACTCAGCAGGTATATAGGGGCGCTCACCAGGTATATAGGGGCACTCAGCAGGCATATAGATAGGGGCACTCTCAGCAGGCATATAGGGGCACTCAGCAGGTATATAGGGGCACTCAGCAGGCATATAGATAGGGGCACTCAGCAGGCATATAGGGGCACTCAGCAGGCATATAGATAGGGGCACTCTCAGCAGGCATATAGGGGCACTCAGCAGGCATATAGATAGGGGCACTCTCAGCAGGCATATAGGGGCACTCAGCAGGTATATAGGGGCACTCAGCAGGCATATAGATAGGGGCACTCTCAGCAGGCATATAGGGGCACTCAGCAGGCATATAGATAGGGGCACTCTCAGCAGGCATATAGGGGCACTCAGCAGGCATATAGGGGCACTCAGCAGGCAGGTATATAGGGGCACTCTCAGCAGGCATATAGGGGCACTCAGCAGGTATACAGGGGCACTCAGGCAGTTAAAAATAAGAACATTCATACATACCTGCTTCCCAGGCGCACGCTCCTCTTTGGGCCCCGCCTCCAGCGCCGGGACGCTCATCTGGCCGCTCCTCGGGCGCACGGCCTATGACGGCCTGTGCGTCTGAGGAGAGGCTGCGTCGCAATGACATTACTTCATCGCAACACTGCCAGCTGAGCCGCAAGAGGCCGCGGCGGGTCCTCAGCGTTATGAGGACCCGGCGGCCCCTGCTGTATCGGACCCGGGGCTTACCGGAGGATCCAGTGATTCTCCAAGAGCTGGTCCGACACTGTCTGCGGGGCAGGGAGCGCTTGCTCTCTGCTCCACAGAAGTCCTCAAAGATACTGCCAGTGCTTCAGGCCCATGGCAGCGGCCTGGAGCCCGGCGAGGTTCGGGGCCCTTGTCTGCGCCCCTTAGGGACAGGCAGAGGTAGGCGCCCTAGGCGATCGCCTACCTCTGCCTACCTGTCGTCCCGGCCCTGTGGCAGAGAGTATCACACAGTTTAGTCTTGGGTAGAACAGTTCTGCGGACAGCATCACACCCTGTAAGATTAGATACATCCATTGGGCTGTTAGTATCACACATAACAGGCTTAGGGATGGCTATGTCCTACATAACAGTCTAAGATTCACCATAAGGCTTGGATACATTGCCATCGGCCACAATAGTCTGCGGTACATTGGCAGGTTTAGATACATCGGTAACCTGCACATCTGCTTTAGATAAATTTGTGTCTCTTCCAACAGGTCTAGATACAGTGGCATTAAGCACAACAGGCTGAGATACATCAGTATTATCTGCGACAATACTACAGCCGTAGGTTTATTTAGATATATCTGTGGTGTGCACACCAGCTTTAGATAAACTTGCAACTTTCCCAGCAGACTTAGACACAGTGACATACAGCACCAAAGGATGAGATACTTTAACATTCTGCACAACAGGCTGTAATACATCTGCAGGCATAGATACATTAGCCTCACATTTTCTATCACACAACATAGCAAGATACATTCGCCTCAGACTCCATGCAACCCAAATAGGTTCCTGGCAACATATCAGTGGGGATGGTATTAGGGATCCCCACTTCTTTAAATCCTGGTTTGGTCCTCCAATTTTAGATTCCTCCCCACATGAGGGCATTTTCCATGAATCAGGGCAGAGTACCTGTGGGGAATCACATGTCTCCATTGTTTGGATATCATTCAGTGGAGGAGCAGAAACATATTAAGACACCATTTCACCCAAGTCAGTCCCCAACAACATATTGGTGGGATAGTGTCAGAAATTCCCACTTCTCTCACTCCACTTTCTACTCCCCAGTCCAGATAAACATGGGACATGGGTATAGCAGAGCTTACTTCTCCGAATTCTGTTAAGGACATGGTCTTTCCTATAATTATATCCTCAGCCTTCACCATCTCTGGAAATACAACACATCTGCTCCAGTGTCTCTAAGGCCAACGGTGACTTTACCACCCACTGTGACTGATTGAAAATTGCACTGATTCCTCCCTTCAGCTTCAGCCCCAAACTAGCTTGCACCGGGGGGCTTTGTAGAAGTAGGGGCAATCTTCTTCTTATCGGGACAATTGGTACTAACATATCCCACCTTGTTACATGTAAAGCATTTGTGCATGTCAGTAAACATATGTGTGGCTCTTGGGGCCCTGAGGGGAGTGGAGTGACCATATGATCACCTTTAGCTGCACTCATATGTCTTCTGGGCTTTCGGCATCCGGTTGGCAACATATGAATCTGCCATCTATGCACCTTGATCCACAGTTTTGGGCTCTTTGCTGCAAACGAACTGCCTCACATCTGTAGGACAGAGATGAAAAAACTGTTCCTTGACGATCAGATCTTCCAGATCGTAAAACCGGTAACAGCCAGTTCTCACACCCATTTCCTAATGGTGGCTCTCAGACTGCCCACAACATCTGCATATCTATCAATGGGACCCCGCTGTAGACTCCAGAACTTCTTGTGGCACACCTCCAGTGTGAGGTTGAGATTCTTGACTACAGCCTTTTTATAGCATCATAGTCCCCATCTTGCTCAGGTGGAAGGTCAGAAAAAAAATATCCAAGCCTCCGTTCTTTTCCATCACAGGAAAGTTTTTCAGTCGGGGTTTCAGTAGATTTGTAACTTGGGAATGGGGTTGTGGTGATGCGTTACTCTTTCAGTTGTGCCATCTGCAGCCTGAACTCTCCTTCCACCTAGCACTCTGCAGCCTCTTTCATTGCTTGGTATTCGGCAGCAGCTGCTCTCGCTCTCTCTCCCTGGCATTGTTATTCAAGGGACACCTCTGGTAAGTGGCCTTCCTCTCCCCTGGTGGGGACAAGTAAGGCTTCACTCAGGTCAAGACTATGGGATAGCAGTTAAACATCTCAAGATTGAATGCTCTGATGTGTTTCATTGGCCCTACCCAACTATACATTCACAGACCAGAGTCATCAGGGTTGGAATGATGGGTAGACAGCTGCCTAGGGCGCTACCTCATTCTTGTCAGAAAAGGGATGCAAGGAGGTATGGACCAGGACTAGAGCTGAGCCTGCTCCATGCATGTTGGTACTGGCTATTACCGTATTTTTCGGACTATAAGACGCACCGGACTGTAAGATACACCTAGGTTTTAGAGGGGGAAAATGGGGGAAAACAAATTTGAAGCAAAAAAGTGGGCTGAAGTGTAGTTTTCATTGGTACTATCTTGGGGTACAGGTGACTTTTTGATCACTTTTTATTTCAATCTTTTGGGGATATGAAATCACCAAAAAACCCACAATTTTGGCGTTAGGAATTTTTTCTTCTATGGTGTTCAGCATACGGGATAAATTATATTATATTTTAATAGATTGGACATTTACGGACGCGGTGATACCAAATATGTGTAGCTTTTTTATTTGTAAAACTGCAAAAGGGGGTGATTTATACTTTTAAGATTTATTTATTTTTTTTACTTTTTTTACTTTAATACTTAGTCTCCCTAGGGTATTTGATCACCATAGGGCACACTTGTCCTATATACAGCAGTACTATTGTACTGCTGTACATAGGACTTTCATTCATTACCTTTTATACCCTGCCATAGGCAGGGTGTAATAGGTGCACATACCCTGTACATGGCAGCTGTGGAAGCCTGTATGAGGCTTCCTGCTGACATGACAACTGATCGCCACTCTTCAATTACATTGTGGGTATAGGGGGATGATCAGATGGAGGAGCAGTGTTTAGTGTCTAAAGTGTTAACCCTTTAAACCCCACCGCCGGCTTCCCGCAGCATTGCTCCTCTCCTGCCACCCTAAGATAGCTCAGTGCGGCAGCTCAGTGCAGCTGCGTTCAGTGCAGCCGGCGGCCGTACTCCATACATTCGGACTATAAGAGGCACCCCTGTTTTCCCCCCAAATTTAGGGGAAAAAGTGCGTTTTATAGTCTGAAAAATACGGTATTTACGCTCTGTAAAAGTGAAACCTCAGAAAAAGATTACACAATTCTGGTTTCTTTCCATTCTACCTAGCTGGGGAGGGTGCAGCCGCAGGACCATGAGCAAAGTTCACTGTTTTGGTCAGTTCTGTGTATCCTATGACTGTCTCACCTAACCTGACAACTTTTTGCTGACTGCGGTGTGACTCTGGACAGGTACACTATCTCTCTGCCTATGCACTTACTCTGTACTCTACAGCTACTCACTGAACACTCTCCTTCTAGTGGCTTAACATTTTTTGTTTGTTAACCCGGCCCTGCTCAACAGCTTCAGGATGTGCCCACACTGATCATGTCACCCATCTCAACAGGTGTTTACAGAGTATAAAACTATTCATTGCAATCAAGTCAATTGAAAACCTTCAACTTCAGACGTGATCACAAGTTTATTTTATATAGGTGAAGTATTAGTGACTGTAACACCTAAATAGAACAAGATTACAGTGGGGTAAAAAAAATATCATGGATTGGGGAGAATTGGAAGAAAGTGATATCACATTTCCCCATTTATTTGTGATTGGCGTTGCATGGCAAATAAAGAGCAAGGGAAGATGAAAATCATTACCTGAACAGTCAATGCACAGGTATACATAAACACTTCCTCTTATTCTACTGATATAAAATAGGTTTGCTAATAATGAAAATGCATCTTTCCACAAAGCAAAGAGGGTTAAAGAAAACCTGTCAGTTGTCTTGTGCTACCCTATCTGAGAGTCCTGCTGATAGAAGGGGAAAGCTGAGCCCTGTGTTACATAGGTTTGTATGATTTGGAGAAGAATTTCTGAGTAAAAAAGCATAGAAAATCATAATAGAACCCTTAACAGACTGTATAAGTCCTGTTTATCCCATCCACATACAGTGATTGACAGTTTTCCCTGAATCATTGTGTGTGGGTCAATCACTGTCAATAACTGTATGTGGGCGGGGTAATGGTGCGTTCACACAGCAATGGACAAACACCGTGCACACGGCCGCGGGGGGGGACGGCTTTTCTCCGCGATGAGCGGAGAAAAGCCCTCCCCCTTCACATTCACTTGCACATATTCCGTCCGAAAACCAGACGGAAGAATGTGCATGCAGAATGTATTTTGGGCGGCCCATGGGCGGAAAACCCGTGCAGTAGGGACTGCTGCACGGGTTTTCCATAGGAGCCTGTTGTGCTCATTTTCGGCCGGTTTTTCAGGCAGTCTGCAAAACCGCAAACCGCCTGAAAATCCGGCCAAAAACCCTAAGCAGCACCTCCACTGTCTGTTTCTTTTCTGCTTTTTACTCAGACATCCTGCTTCAAAATCATATAAACCTTCTCTCCTCTATCATGTGTGGCGGTGCGACCTTAGAAGATCGCATTTCTCCGCCACTAGAGGTTCTGCAGCAGCTGAGTTCCAACGTATGGGTTATCAAGTTGCTGCCTGTCAGTGAGGAAGGTCAGCAGTCTGGCAAGGGTAACCAGGAGTTAATTACTCAGGTGGTAATTAGGAGAGTGGCTCAGCTGCTGGTCCAACTGAGAAGTCTGTTAAGTAGTCTGGTCTTCAGTGCACAAAGGGGGGAAGTGTGGCTCACAGTCAGTGGAGGACGTGTGCAGGCCTTTGTCCAGGAGAGTATCCTGAATTCTTCCCTCCTAGGCTTGAGAGAAGCCAGGCCCAAGGACTATATTGTACAGTGTGAGTACATGTTTGTGGGGCTGGGTAGTAGACCCAGACCACGGCTAGAGAGGGACTCTCTGTACGTTTAGTTAGTGGCTGGACGGCCTAGGATTGATTTTGTTTGCTATATATATATTTTGCTGTGTTGGAGAATAAAGCTGGCGGAGACCAGATTTAATGAGAAACCTGTGTCGACCTGCTGTTCCGTTTACCAAAGCGGCGATCCCAGAGCGAGAGTGTCCCCCAGGCCGGGCCAAGATGGCGGCCGAACACGAGTGAACGCTTACATATGGTGGAGGTATGCAATGGGCACGTCGGCATCAGGACTGACACAGTAAACTGAATTGGCGCAGTGCCGCAAGAATTGGTGCATGTGTGGCACAATTGAACGGGCACAAGAGTGCTGAACCAGTGGACTGGTGAATTTTGCACAGTGTTGGGGCTGCAGTGGTTAAGTTAAAGGGCCAGCAGCCAAACCATTACTGCTTCTGAAAAGTGACTGTGCATTAGAAAGACTATTGTGTTGATCCTGCAGAGTTGCATAGGATTGCTGCAAATAAGAGGCACCCAGCACAGGGACTGTGTGATTGCTGGAGGGACTGGTGCTGCCTGAATTTCTTTTCTCAGCTATGGAAAGCATGTATGGCTGTAATCAACCAAAGTCCTGGAGGGGATGTGTACATGGCTGTTGCCGTGACAAAGGTCTGGATGCTAAAAGGCCCAGGCGGGGCAAAGGCAAGTCACAAAGAGGCCTGGATTCTGGTGTTGCCAGGAGCAACCCAACTCTACAGCAGAAATGGGCCAGGGTAATCCAGCTTGAGGAGCGAACAGAAAAAACTGAGTGGATGCGAGTGGATGGGATCCCACTAACGGTTGTTCTGGACTGGGAGGAAAAAGTCTCCAGAGTACGCCCAGAACTAATATCCTTTCTGAAGGCTCAACCAGAATCTGGTAAGGCTGTGGCTATATGTTTTGAGACCTGTCTTGGGACTGTTGATCATGTGCTTGAGATATGTGAGGAGCTGCGGCTGGACATCATACTTGGCAGAGACTTTCCGCTTTTCTGGCAGTTGTGGGGGCCAGAGGTGGCGCCATATGGAGAGGGCACCGTGTCCGGCAAAGTGCCCCCTGCAGAGACTGTTGTGCCACTGCCTAAAGAGGAAGAGCCAGAATTGTCCCCTGTTAAAGTCCCTCAGAACAGGGGGGGCGAATCCCCATTGATTAGCAGTCTAAATGCCAAACAGGATGTGATAAATGTACGCCCAGATGAAATGGAGTCCCTAAGTTACCGGCATGCTGCAGTTTCCAAGGGCAACCAACTTCATTCGCAGGGAGCCGCTGCCACCGTCCAGCAGAGGGAGTCCAGCTGTAGGGGTCACACAGTGGCAGGAGGTGTTGACTGTTTTCTCACCAGGGAGCCAGAGGAGTCACAGCCCCAGATCCAGGAGTTCCAGGTGGGTGGAATCCCACCTCTGTCTGATGAGGACTGTCACCAAGATGTGTCCAGAAGGTACAGGGACATTATCCAAAGCAGGGAGACCCGACTGGAATGGGGTAAGACTGTTCCTGTCACTAATAACACATCTAGTGACACTGTTAAACGTACACATGAATTGTGTGAGGACTTGGCCGGAGGTCCAGAGGTGCCGCCAGGCCAGAAGACCCCAGGAAGCAGTTGCCGGACTGTTGGGGAGGGTCTGTCAAGTCTGATGGACTCAATGTATTACATGCTGAGTCGTCTATTGAAAATGTTATTTTTGTGAAAAATGCTCTGTCTGAACAGGAGGGTGCCAGTAGCAGTCAGACGTCTGCTGTGCCTGCAGGGAGTGTGAAGGAAACATCCCCGCACATGACTGCAGTAAGTCAGTTAGACAGAGCTAAGGAGAGAAGTGCCCAGAGAAAGGTGTCCCTGGACAAAAATGAAGTGAGTGTAAAGAGTGAACTAGCTTCTTTAGGAATGATGGCTCCAGCAGTGGAGCAAACTAGCTCATATATGCCCCTAGTGGTAGTGGTGGACACCAGCACGTGTAGTGCAAATAATGTAGATCCTGTGGTTTGTGTTCATAGCGCAGACCTCAGTACAGCTCAGGATAGTGCCCAGTGTGAACTAGCAGCTATAGCAGAAGAGGAGGCTAGTTCATTCCCTTTAGAGGATAGTGGGTCCGAGTGTAGTGCAGAAGTTATGAGAGTGATGGCCATGTCGAAAAATGTGTTGTCATGTCTTGTGAAACCAATGTCGTCTCTAGTAGCAACCAAGTGTCTTCTGCCACTAGCGATCAAGAAGAGGTGAATGTGTTGCAAGAGCTACACCCTGCAAGCATGGTGCATGACAGGGAAAGGCTAGAGACGGAATGTGGTTGCCCTGCTAGTAGGTGTGAAGTAATTGGGGTCCAGGTGGTAAACGTATCCCCAAGCAGCACCATAGACATAGCAGACTCCGAGAGGGAGAAGGGTATGAACCATGTACAAGAGTCCAGTGTTGACTCTAAGGTACCAGAGGAGTCTTATAGCATGACAGGTGCAGGAGTGGTCTTAACGGACACTGAGAGTTCTCCTATGGTAACGGGTACAGGAGATGTTGAGGAACAACCTCCCCATTGGGAGCTGCTTGACACAGCAGAGGGAAGTAGGTGCTCAAGCACAAGTGAAATGACAGATAATGCAGTGAAGATTGAGGTAAGTAGTAAGGAAGACCAGGTTCCCTATGGGAGGGTGCAGGTGTATATTCCACAGCAAGGAGAAAGTCAGGACACTGCTGTGGAGATGATCAGTACGGACAAGTGTGAACAGGGTCCTAGGAAAGGGATTCTGTCCTCCCAGCCTGAGAGGCGTAAACCCAGCGTAATGGAGATTAGTTTTGGGACAGAGGATGCACCTCAGGTCTATGAGAGGCAATGCAGCGGGGTCCCTTATGTTACAGAGCAGAGGTACGATAGGCCCGCGTCAGAGGAAAATACACCTGCTGAGATAGGGAACATGGGTCAAATACATGGGACTGGTGGCAGTCCCCATGTGATGGTAGGTGAGGACCAAGGGTCTTGTAGTGGAGAGGAGTCTAGGCCGCAGAGTGGTCCTGCAGACTCAGAACTACCAGACATGGAGATGATCAGTGAGGAAAAGTGTATGGGAACTTCTCAGGACTATGGCGAGTGCCCTGATGGGTCTATAGTAGAGAACAGTCAGGCAGCGGAAAGGAAGGCGCTATTACCAGTAGTGAGTGGTAGAGATACTCCTAGGATAGTCGCTGAGTTGTACGTTAGTGCAAAGACAAGCTCCAGCTCTGTTGGGTTGGGAAAAGGAAAGGATTGGGACCTGGCGGTTGCCCAATATAGCCTGAGTGAGGGCTGGGAACCTGCGGTAGATCGGGGTATGGACTCCCTGGTCTTAGCATCTGAGGATGTAGGAGAGAGGTTACCCGGGGCAACAGGTAGAGGTTCAGAAAGAATCAAACAGTGATAGATCAGCCAGGGCTCAGGAACAAGAGGATAGCAAAATCCTGGTTAGTGAGGCGTTGTCCTTAGCAACCGGTTACACATAGGTGCTAACTGGGATGAGCAGCAAGTCACAGGTAGTGGGGAAAAGAGGATAAGTAGGTGGTTGGTGGATAACTCCTGTACCCTCTCTGTGGAAAGTACTGTGTCCCTCAAAGTAAACCAGCTGCAGAGTGTCTTGCAAGGATGGTTACCCCAGAAGAGGTGCTTTGACCCTGGAGGAAGGGTTGTGCAAGGTGAAAAGGCCTACGGCCTTTTTCAAAGGGGAGGGGTATGTGGCGGTGCGACCTTAGAAGATCGCATTTCTCCGCCACTAGAGGTTCTGCAGCAGCTGAGTTCCAACGTATGGGTTACCAAGTTGCTGCCTGTCAGTGAGGAAGGTCAGCAGTCTGGCAAGGGTAACCAGGAGTTAATTACTCAGGTGGTAATTAGGAGAGTGGCTCAGCTGCTGGTCCAACTGAGAAGTCTGTTAAGTAGTCTGGTCTTCAGTGCACAAAGGGGAGTGTGGCTCACAGTCAGTGGAGGACGTGTGCAGGCCTTTGTCCAGGAGAGTATCCTGAATTCTTCCCTCCTAGGCTTGAGAGAAGCCAGGCCCAAGGACTATATTGTACAGTGTGAGTACATGTTTGTGGGGCTGGGTAGTAGACCCTGACCACGGCTAGAGAGGGACTCTCTGTACGTTTAGTTAGTGGCTGGACGGCCTAGGATTTATTTTGTTTGCTGTATATATTTTGCTGTGTTGGAGAATAAAGCTGGCGGAGACCAGATTTAGTGAGAAACCTGTGTCGACCTACTGTTCCGTTTACCAAAGCGGCGATCCCAGAGCGAGAGTGTCCCCCCAGGCCAGGCCAAGATGGCGGCCGAACACGAGTGAACGCTTACATATGTAACCCTATATATCACACAGCTCAGCTCCTCTGCTCTATCATGTAACCCTATATATCACAGAGCTCAGCTTCTCTCCTCTATCATACAACCCTACATATCACAGAGCTTGGCTTCTCTCCTCTATCATATAATCCTATATATCACAGAGCTCAGCTCCTCTCCTCTATCATATAACCCTATATATCACAGAGCTCAGCTCCTCTCCTCTATCATATCACCCTATATATCACACAGCTCAGCTTCTCTGCTCTATCATATAACCCTATATATCACACAGCTCAGCTCCTCTCCTCTATCATGTAACCCTATATATCACAGAGCTCAGCTTCTCTCCTCTATCATATAACCCACTGTATCACAGAGCTCAGCTTCTCTCCTCTCTCTGATTAACCTATATATCACAGAGCTCAGCTCCTCTCCTCTATCATATAACCATATATATCACACAGCTCAGCTCCTCTCCTCTATCATATAACCCTATATATCACAGAGCTCAGCTTCTCTCCTCTATCATATAACCCTATATATCACAGAGCTCAGCTTCTCTCCCTCTATCATATAACCCTATATATCACGGAGCTCAGCTTCTCTCCTCTATCATATAACCCTATATATCACAGAGCTAAGCTTCTCTTCCTCTATCATATAACCCTATATATCACAGAGCTCAGCTTCTCTCCTCTATCATATAACCCTATATATCACAGAGCTAGCTTCTCTCCCTCTTTCACATCCCACTCTAAAATAGGGTATCGTAAGCCAACTGACTTTAAAGCTTGACCTGTCCAGCAAACAGTCTGCTTAAAAATGTATGGTGGAAATTAAAACTATTTGATTTGTCCATGACAGGGCACCATCTTATGTATTATGAAACTAAAATGTTCAGCTATTAACCACTTCTGGACCACCCATAGGCTATAAACATCCATGTAGTCCACAAGTACCTCTGTAAGGGTGTTCTGTAAGGCTTCACAGAGGCTGCAGCTGCAGGAATGGAGAGACGGATGTCATCAACAACATTTATTACCATCCCTGGCTTCCCATTTGCACTATACACAACACTCAAGGTGGTAGCTAAAAGAGCGTCAGAACAACGCTGCAGTCAGTGCTGGGGGGGTGTATTTCCTCTGTAGGTTGGGCTAATATATCAGCTCCAGGGACATAACAATCAGGAATAACAATAAAAAAATGTTAGAGATATTCTTTTGACCCTATGAGGAAAAACAATGTGTAAACTAAATAAAAACAGCAAAATAAAAATAAGAATAAAAAAGCAGCCACATTTCAGCCTCTCCACACAACAACCATTAAACTGTATACTATCAAGATTAAAATCTCCATATGGTAAGGTGACTTAATTACAAAACCTATTTTAGTGCCGCATTTTGTTATAAAAAAAAAAATAATTGAAAAACAAACATTTTTTTTTTTATTGTTACCATTTTCCCTGCTACTGTATAGGAAAAAAGGCAAGAAAAGTAGTAGAATAACCAAACACAAGTAACATCTATAAAAATGTCAGAATAAATAGGAAAAGTTTGCACACCACTAAGAATAGTCCAAATGAGAAGCCGGATGTGATTGCTGTCAGGTGCATGGAGGTTCCCAATAGATTGCTGGGAAAATATTTCATCAGATTAGAATATTAAGTACCTCCAGCTCCATATAGTATTAAAAAAGATTTGTTAGTTCATTGCATTCTTTAAAATGTTTAATATACAAATAACTACACCAAAGTTCAATTATAGGTAGGTACAAATTCTAAAACCACCAAGAAAATTATCAACTCTAACGTTGGAAGGTACACTAAAATAAAATATAAATTTTATTTAGTAAATATTAAAAAGAAGCAGTCTAATAAATCACAAGATTGTTTAAATATATGGCCACCATATGAATATACCTGTTCAATTTCAATGACGGAAGAGCATATCCAAAATGTTAGAGATAAGTATCCACTAGGCAAAAAAGTATATAGGTAATTATCCTTAATGTACTATACCCCTAATTCTTATCCTACCTCTCAAGCAGGAAAAAACGTCCTCATAAGGACGATCCCACCCTAACACAAATTCCTATTAAGCTACAAACCATCAAAAAGAACTACATTACTAGCAAGAAATAACGCCACCTCAATCAAATGTGTGTGAATAAATTTCAGTTCACATACAGCAATTAAAGAAAACAAAATATCACACACTCACAAAAACACCATTAAAGTCCCAACATGTTTCGGTACCCACCAATACCTCATCAGGGAGCAGGTTGGTAGGCTGTAAGATGGAAACAGAAACAAGCCAAAAAACTCAGTTACGGCTATGGTGTGCCGTCCCGATCTCTTCCTGGGTCCGGTTTTAAATATGATGCGGAACCTGCGCTCCCTCCAATCAGAGCGCACGTCACATCTTAAGACCAGGAAGCTAATGCGTCTTTGATCACTGTAGTGATCTCGGATGTAAGGAGCCATGCGTTCCACTCCATAGCGAGGCTTGAGACACATCCCATTCATTAGACTGTTAAGTTAAAGCGGATGTGATGTAGCGCAAAGTTATATTTTATTTTAGTGTACGTTACAACGTTAGAGTTGATAATTCTTTAAAATGTACAACACATGATATAAATTATTTTCTGTACCACGTGTTGTACATTTTAAAGAATGGAATAAACTAACAAATATTTTTTAATACCATATGGAGCTGGAGACTTAATATTCTAATCTGATCTATAAAAATGTGCCTGGTCAGAAAGGGAGCTAAACATCCTGGTCAGGAAGTGATTAAACTAACATTGTCATAACTATGATTTGTGTATTTTGCTACAAGGATAATAACCGGGGTTAACATACCGAAAACTGGAAGAATTGACAGTCCCTTGTAATGTGCTGGATTGTCACATAAGCACTTACCATCACATGGGTGCGACTGCAGGGGGTTAATCTATCTCCACTCGCTCAATCTTGCACTCATCTTCCACTCAGGTTGCAAACTGAGCATAAATCATACCCCAACATAGTCCACACACCCCAGGTAAATGCTGCCAACACCCTTCAAATAGGAGCAAAAGGTCTCAATCTCCCACACACACCGTTCACCGGCATTCACAGGATTAAAAGCGTATGCACAGAAACATAGCCACAGGGTTAAAACTCTATCAAAGGCTATGGATTCTTAACAACATACAAGGACCAAACTTATTAAAGTTTTAAGGTTTAGTAGACATAAAGTACAATGGTTACAAAAAATACAAAAATAAAGATAAATAAGATGACCAATGTACAAACAATACATCTATAAAATGCCTAACACTTGTAATATAGACGATTTTCTGGTACTCGGGGCAATGAGGAATACTGGAACACAGCTCAGACATCGACTGAACCCCAACGCTGTGAACCTCTTTGCATTTTTGAAATCATAATTTATAGTTTCAAAACTTCAGCTCCAGAATTGCTCATCAGTTTGTTAGGGTACTATGATGTCCTTGACTGGACAGTGAGGTGATAAAAGGATAGCACCTGGAGTAACTCATTGTATGTGTCTTTTAATTTAATTTTTTGGGTATGATTGGGGAATGTTAAGGTTGGATTCACAGACCCACCTCTGTCTATTCTTTGAAGTGTATCAAAATCCAACCCCCATCATGATGTGGCAAGTGAAATGATAGCCTGATATGTTCATAACAACCCTATACTACATATACTATTAAGAGCCTGAAAATACCCTTGCCCCCACATGGGGGACTCTTTTTGGGCAGCTAAATAATGCTGGACAGTAGATTTGACTACACATTGGTGAAGATTTGAGAGTCTTAGGGTATGTTTACACGGCGTAATTGTGGCGCGCATTTCGCCGTGTATTTGCGCTCTAAAACGTTCAAAATGCGCGCCGCAATTACAGTAATTCATAGCTCTCATAGTGAACTATGTATTATGCCTCGGGACGGTCCCCCGTGCTTTGGAAGTACACGCTGATCAGCGCGTTCTTCCAAAACACCTGGCGTATTGGGGCACATACAGTACGTGCCCCAATACACCGTATGAACATACCTTTAGTAGCTGGCTGGATATGCTTCAGTGCCCACAACTTCCTTATGGTTATGGAAGATCTTCTCAGTTCAGAGAGTGAGTAAGAAACTGGGCACATTGGGGTGTTGATGCCAGACCAACTACACTGTGCTTTAGAATTCCTTTCACACTCAACTGTAAAGAGAACTACTCAGTTCTCCTGCATGTTGCTGCAAATACTTAACATTTCTAAAGTGGATATTTGTAGAACTTTATTTTGTGTTGTCCTGTTATTCCTCCAGAGAATACATGGATATATTGACAATTGGGCATCGAGTGGTTCCTACATAGTGTGACACTATCAGCAGTGATTGTACACACCCAACTGAAAAAGGGAGTTTTAACACCCAATTGATAGATCCATTTCCAGGAGGAATAACAGAGGAGCATCACAATATTCCTGCATTGTTATTTCATAAGAAATATATGTATTTACTAAAAGACAAATCATGGCTGGTGATAGTTACTTTTTAATATTAAATTTCTTCTGCATCTAGAGAAAGAAATTCCAGTAATGACATATTTGGGAATTTGCTATTTGATACATACTTTTTGCCTCTAGTCTTACAATATTCTCCAGGACTTTACCTTGTTTCATTTGGAGCATGTAATGATTAATCTAGCTCCTACATAAAAGCTGTAACAAGCATGATGTAATACTATTCTCAGGAAAGCCCAGTGATTTCAGCCTAATAAGGGAACACAACAAGCAGATGAGATGGCAAATTACATGTAAAGTAAATAGTCGGATGGAGGGGGTGCACACAGTGGGAGAGGGACACTCCAGTATCAGGAGAAGGAGTATTGCACTAGGTTCAAAATATCTTCAGAGGACTGGGTAGAATGATTTTTCTATCACTGAGGGTTTCAACAGTTGTCAAGAAAAGGCTTCAGTTCTGGGAGGGAGGGAGAGGAGACTCAGAGGTAGCTGCATCATTCACACACACAAAGGGAGAAGAGAAAGATGGACCAGACGTGAGGATACAGGGAAGGAGAACATGATTGAATCTCCGTTTCCATCTCTCCAGGAAGATTATACTTTTTAGAATTATTCCCATCTTTTGTTTTGTCAACCATCGACACAGGACCTCCCAAGACCATGTTCTAGTGGATGCAAAAGAAGAACCAGGAACCAAGAAGGAATTTCAACTTACAACACTGGTGAGTGATTAAACTTTATATGCCCTGAGCAAATATTCTTCACCTCCAAAGATTTTCCTGGAGACTTCTGCAGATGTTGAACAATGTATTTCTGAAACTTTAATTATGAAAACTGCAAACGTGTAGACGGCTTGAAGCTGTCATTCGACACAGTTCATCTTCATCTCGAGATGTCTCATATGTGGCTTTTCATAGGACTGCAGGAAAAACTTGTCAAATAATAGCAGCTTGGTGAGATGTTAAATTACACACATACACATTTGTACAGATGTGCCTGAATTTGTTATTTTAGGCATAATTTATTGCTTGATTATAAAATGCAATAGGTTTACCCTCATCACTGTGTAAGTCTACAGTTATAAGTTGTGTCAAGTGAAAAACTCAGCTTGACTACATGTTTATAAATGAAACGCCTCATTTTAGTTCTGACTTATGAATGTGAGTAAATCTGTGAAGTTACACATCATAAAAGTACAGTAATTAGTACTCAGAGAAAGACTATTGTTGTGACGAGCCAGGTCTGTATTGTCTTGTCGGAGTTACTCCAACAAACTAGATGTCTACCTCAGCTTAGTCATGGATATTCATTTAGCTGAAGAATAAGTATGTATGAAAGATAATTACAAAGTATGAGCTTGGGTCTGTGACTTGGACATCTAAAATAGTGTTACTTGGTAGGTAATACCTCTATTAGAAATTCAGAATTGATTCCTCTTAAGCCCACCATCCCAAGCCCTTTCCTATCTTCTCTAGATCATGCTTATGGAGATCTGTGGAGCCAATTTTTGAAGTGCTGAAATTGCTAGACTTGATTTATCCATTTAGACCATACTAAACCACAAGCGAACATCGATCCTTAAGAACTTACTTAAACCTAAAGAGCCTGTAATATGTTAGTACAGGATCAATATTAAGGGACCCCAGTGCATCTAAAGAGGCTCTCCAGATTAAGAATGCTCTGATGTTGACCCCAGAATTTTTCCTTCATGGACAATAGGCTTAGAAGCACTGAAACCTGAATTTGGAATGAAGTAAGGCCATGTTAACGTGTGCATCGAGAGTTTCGTTCAGAGCCTTCAGAACAGAGGTGGCGCCGGATCTGTTTCGTGACCAAAGGTGCCCAATGGACCCTTGAGTACTATAGGATTTGTCGGGTTTCCCTTGCTTTAACTTTAATGCTGAACTATTTTTTGGGCAATATATGATGGAACCCCCAATGCAAATGTCATCATTGCCTGAGGTTATTATGCTGCAAACCAGAATTCTCTATAACATTTTTAAAGGGATTTCTAAGATATGGAAAAAGTATTTTTTTGTAGATACAGTGCCACTTCTGCCTAATGGCTGTGCCTGGTATTTCAACTTAGCCTCATTTACTTGGAGGCTGCAATTTCAGATAAAAAAACATGAATGAGAGCAATGCTTTCTATGGAAATCAAAGCAGAACCCTTTACCGGTTATGATAAACCATTCAGCACAAGAGGCTTTAGAATTTCATTTGGGTAACCACCAGAATATGGCTTCTAAAATTCTGAACATCGATATTTGGCAGGCAAAAAACTATTATGCAGTCAGTTGCACATTTATAAGAAGCAAAAAAAATAAGAAAATAAAATCACGTGCAATACATCTCTTAGAAGTGTCATGGTCTCTTTAAATGCTGCACATTGCTACCATTCATTGTATAAGATACTTGTTATCATTGATATCAGTTCATGTGTTGAATATAGTGAGGTTATTTGTAAATATGCACATATTATATAAATATATACATAATCAGTACCTGTATAACTTCTTTGTACATGCAATTATATATTGATTCCTGGAGCCAGAATGCGCTGATAAATCAGCTCCTGAGGGTTTACTTGGCTGGAGAAACTCATTTATAAGTGAAAAATCCTCCAAAATTGTCTTGAGAACAACACAGGACATGAAACCCTCAGGGAGGAATGAGTCAATCTAGCACTTGTTCTCACACTGAAAGACATTACACTTTCCATAAACACTGCTTCATATACTGTACACTACATAAGGTTTACAGCAAACCCATGCCAACTATATGTGCTCAGCCTGCAGATGTCTTGGTTGAGCAGAGGTAGAGGCTGCATTCTGAATGGCACATGAACAAAAAGTATATTTGGGAATGGCAAATATTTCCTGAATGCTCCACTAATTTACAGAATTAAAATGGGGGTTTACACCTTTAAGACATTTGATATTTTAGAAGTGTTGCCATTTTTAAAGATATATCATGACTACTCTATGATGGGTATAGTTAATTTCATAATATGTATACATTTGTATAAATGTGCAATTTTTCCACCTATATCCGTATCACATGTGCCTATGGTATATTGTACACATGTCCCAGGGACTATTACAGGCTATCACTATTACAGGTAGTGCTTGGATATTTTCTTTTTTCTGTTGAATTTTCTAACAAGAGCTTGCAATCAAGAGAATTATTCAGCCTTGGTTTCTTAAGTTATATTGACTATGATAATCAGCCCATTACAAGCATCACTTGGGATCAGAGAGAATAATCCCTTCCGATGTGTAATGCATTCCTGTTGAATCATGGAGGTGATTTAAGGCTTAAAGAATAACTCTAGTCATTACAAAACAGTTGATGATGTTGATGAAACCTTAAAGGGGTTTTGCCATGAACTAAAATTGACGGGGGAAGTTTGAAAATTAAATAATAAACAATTTCACCATTCATCATTATTAAAAATTCTGCACCGTTTTTGTTTTAGCTGCTCCTTTAGTGATCCATTGTTTCCAGCTCGTCTCCAGGGGATATGTCCTGGTTGCACATGCTCAGACATTACCTCTCTTCTCAGGCAGCTACTGAGTGTTCAAACCCCAGGTGCTGTCCTTCTACTCCTGATCTTTGGACTAGTTAGTAATAAGTCGAACAGTGAAAATATAAAAAAAAGAAACCTCAATGAGGTATGTACATTGATAAAAAGGAAAATAAAATCCACAGGTTACGTTCCTGCAGGGATTTGAACCAAGGACCTTTGTGCTGCAAAGCAAAAATGTTACCTCTGAGTTACAATGTAGCTAATTACAATTCTATACATAAACAGACCTTTCTTTGACTAGAGAGAGGAAAGGCCTGGTGATGTCATGCTACTGAGTCACATGATATGCAATTCAAACAAATCACACACGCCCCCTTCTGAGCGCACACAGCTGAAGAGCTGGATACAGGAGGCATGACATTAGATCGTGGCAAAACCCCTTTAAGATTCCAGCAATTAACATGCAACTGTGGACAACTAAGACATGAAGAAAACTGGCGCTAGTTGTAGTAACGTACAAACCATACTGTAACAGTAAAGACTGATGTCACAAAATCTACGACCACCATTTTCATATTATTAAAAGAGATGCCATATTTTTTATTTATGCCGTCACTTACAGATAAATTGGGATCTGTTAGCAGGATTCACACCATTCCTTATATTGAAGGGGCTGTAGAATTACTGAAAGGAACACTAAATACAGAAAATATACAAAAACATAACAAGTATCCTCCTTAAAGGGGTTGTCCAGTACTTATTTCTTTTTCTACCAAACTGCTGCCATTAGAAATTTTTAAAAATCCTCATCTAACCTGTTACCTTCGATTCAGCACGCCGCCTTTAATCTCTGCCAATAGTCATATTTTTTCTGGTCTTGATTTCAATAGGACGTCAACACTGCAGCCACTAATTGGCTACTGTGGAAATGTGTCATTGGCTGACATCACTGTTCGTAACACTTCCAAATGTTGATGTCAGCCAATGGCATGTGGCTGGCTGCTGCTGTCAATCAGTGTCTGCAGCAGTGATGTTACATTTGACAGAAGACCGATAGAAAACAGAAAACCAGCAGAGAACAACAACGATGCATCACTGGATCCAAGGTGAGAGGAGAGGTGAGTATATTTTTGTTTTACAATGGCAGCAATGTCGTATTAAAGCATATAAATATTATCTAAACAAACCCTTTCCTCTCCTTTTCTTCTCTGATTCTGTTGTTCATATTACACTTAAAACTAAGAAATAAATCAAGACATTTTCAGTATGTGCCCCAGGAGCTTAGTCATATCTTCTTACTTTTCCTCACTGTCCGTTAAATGGCTATAAGACAGCTTTCTGCAGCAGGAGCCTCCCCCTACTTGCCCTGTTTTCAGTAGCACAATAAAATCATTAAACCCTCCCTTTGGCTAAGCTCCCTTTGGCTAAGTCATTCACCAGTTAAGGATGGACCAGGTTAGCAACCAGATTAACCATCATATAACATAAATTTCAACAAAGTCCTCTCCACCTTACCTTGCTGGAGTTAATGATAAAGGAAATGTCCAAATACCTTACATCTAACACCAGAAAACAATTTGCTGCACAAACAGTTGCAGGTTCCAGTCTAAATATACTCCAGAATGATACTTTTCCCAAAATACATGCAGTCAGCAGTAGACACTGTCAGCTGCTGTTGCTTGTAACACTGGATCTTGTGGTTCAATATGAAGCCAAGACTCAATAAAGCCTCCGTGGAGAAGTCCAATTTATCTTCTCTGTCCAGTTACTTTTTAAAAACAGGACAACAACATAGTTCAGCCAAGGAAAACTGAGTTTATCATTAACAGATACCATGCAGTATGCAAAGTTTCTCACCTGATTCTGGGTTTTGTCTCAGAGGCTTCTTTTGGGACCTCGGAGATTAACCCCTGTGTTCCCTGCATGATTTCTATGTAACTGTTTCAGGATCATCCAGAAAATGCTGCAAACTGACAGGAAGGGCAATTATATTTCTTGCCATTATTTGTTTATATATATTTCTTGTTAAATTTAATCATATATTTTAGATTTAATGTTACTTTACAAGAGTATACCTCTCTAATCATGAAAATAAAATGGCGGCATCCCTTTCACTGTTTTTCCTTGAATAGAAGCTGCACAACCACCTGTTCATGTGAATGGGGCTGGCTGAAGTTTCCTGCACAGCTGGGTGGTCTAGGCATATGCCATAATTTTATAAAAATTGTAATACCTCCTTAAAAGGCTTCTGTCACAGTTTGCTATCTATCCACTGTGCAGGAATATGCAATATACGAACACAATGCTTAATGGCTGGACAATAGACTAAACCCAGGCAATATAAGCCCCAATGCTACTTGGGAAAGATATAACAGGAGCATATAACTAATGAGTAGTTGCTTACAACTATTACTTAAAGGGCAGCTGAATAATAAAAAACTGCACATTGGATAAGTACCGATTCACACCGGTATGCAGAAAAGTCACAATATTCTACAAGGAGAGACTGCTCAAATGCATAAATAACGATAAGACACCCACTTACATGCCTTCTATGCATGTAGGGGGTGGTTGCTAGTATTATAATTGCATATCGGTAAGGTGATACAAAGGATGCCACTTAAACAGATACATGTGTTGCACTATGCTGGCTTACTATGATGCCTCTACTATTCGATTGAGTGGGCTGCCCAGCACATTGCAGGTGTCCAACAAAAAAATACTGACACCCTCTGCTCCCCAATATTTAGGGCAAAAATGTCAAATATGAGGCATTAGTTAATACACTGACCACTATATTATATAGAATATGCAATATAGCCCTATTTACTTTAACAGCACCTCGTCCGGACAAAACAATTTATCTTAATGTTTTTCACAAAAAAAAGTCCTTCAGATGATCTGAGATATGAATGATTGACATACAAATGCAAAGCCTTATGAGAGACTCTGATGACAACACTTAGGGGGTGTTCACACGGCATCTTTTGGGCCATATTTTTGCACATAGTCTGAGCGTAAATTTGCCAAAATAAATAATATATGGTCCAAACAATTAATAATATGGCTGTCATAAATAACACTGTAGAAGGCAGTAAAGAAAAACTGTAAGGCCGGTTTCACATGGCATATTGTTGCGTGTACAGTATGCACCACAATATGCATTTATTGCGTGGTATGCACAACACTCGGTGAGCACTGTTTATATAGTTTTGCATCAGGCTTCCTGCTCTTCAGCCCCCCGGCAATCATGTGATCTTCAGGTGGTGGGTACTTACAGGAGTTTTTGGTTCTTAGGGCTTGTTCACACTGCGTTTTCGGATCCAAAACAGATTTAACACATATCCAATACGCAGCTGCGGGTTTGGATATGTGTTGGATGCAGCAGGATTGCACCCTATTCTTTCGAACCAAGAATTGATATGTCAATTCTTGGGACGGATCCGAAAGACAGAGTGAGACACACATCAGCGGTCACTCGTGTGAACGCCGATGCATGTTTGTAATAAAAAGCAACGTAAATCACATTGCTATTTATTCGATTCGTGTTTGGGTCCATTTTGGGTCCAAGAGAAGGATCTAAATACATATCGAAAAGCATATGTAAATACGGAGTAAACACGCTGTGTGAACATACCCTTAGAATTATGATTTGTAGTGGAGAGCAGGGTCTGGTCAATGCATTTTGGTGTCCTAGGCAAGTATGGCCCCCCAAAAAATGTTGAACCCCGATGCATTAATTCCTTCCCCTCTGCATTAACCACTCTCCCCCTGCATTAATTACTCCCACCCGCACTAATTCCTCTCCCCCTGCACATTCCTCCCCCCTGCACTAATTCCTCCCCCCTGCACTAATTCCTCTTACCCTCCACTAATTCCTCTCTCCCTCCACTAATTCCTCTCCCCCTGCACAAATTGCTCTCCCCCTGCACTAATTCCTCTCCCCCTGCACAAATTCCTCTCGACCCCTGCACTAACTCCTCTTGCCCCCCTTACACTAATTCATCTCGACCACTGCACTAATTTCTCTTGCCCCTCTTGCACTATGTCCTATCCCCCTTGCACTATTTCCTATCCCAATTACACTATTTCCCATCCCCCATGCACTATTTCCTGTCCACCTTGCACTATTTCCTGTCCGAATTTTATATATAATCTTCCCTTTTTAGCGTGCTTAGCACCAAAGCCAATCAAGGAGTCCCCACTCCTTAGGGCCGGTTCACACGGCTTATTCAAGCTGTAATTGCGGGACGGATTTCGCCCGCAATTACGGCTTGAGTAAGGGGCGGGGCCGGGGCACTGCCCGCCGGCCCCATGGACTTTCATTATCCACGGTGCGTATCCCGCCGGGATAATGAACATGTCACTTTCTCCCCGCTCGGCAGATTCGCCGAGCGGGCAGGAGAGACTGAATCCATAGTTCTCTATGAGAATTGTGGATTACCGTAATAGCTGGGACGGATTCCAGCCGTATTGCAGCACAGTACGGGGCGCAATACGGCTGCAATCCGTGTCCAAAATAAGACGTGTGAACGTCCCTTTAGATATTTGCACCGAACATCACAGCGCGTCTCTTCTGATGTCTTCCATCCAAGGACTGAGTAATGAACTTTATCCTGCACTAGGATGAGCGTGCTTTAGTAAATAAGGATATATGAAGATGCGGTGAGCCTGTTATGGCTCTGTAAAGTTTTTATAAGTTTGATTTAAGTAAAGAGGAATTATTTTAACTCATTCATTGCCAACAGTTGTTTGTTTTGCAACTATTTCCTGTCCCCCCTGCGCGAGTTCCTCTCCTCCTGCACTAAGTCTACTCATCCTGCACTAATTCCTTTCCCCCTGCACAAGTTCCTATCCCCCTGCACTAATTCCTCCCCCCTGCACTAATTTCTCTCCCCTGCACCAATTCCTCTCCCCCTGCACCAATTTCTCTCCCCTGCACTAATTCCTCTCCCCTGTACTAATTCCTCTCCCTTGCACTATTTCCTCTGCCCCTGCACTATTTCCTCTGCTCCTGCACTAATTCCTCCCCTGCACTAATTCCTCTCCCCCCCGCACTAATTCCTCTACTCCCCCACTGCACTAATTCTTCTTCCCCGTGCACTAATTCCTCTACTCCCTCACTGCACTAATTCCTCTTGCACCAGGGATTTGGCCCACTCCTCCATACAGATCTTCTCCAGATCTTTCAGGTTTCGGGCTGTCGCGGGGCTACATGGAATTTCAGCTCCCTCTAAAGATTTTAGATTGGTTTGAGGTCTGGAAACTAGAAAACTCCGGGAACTTGAAATGCTTCTTATAGAGCCACTCCTGTGTAATTCGGGTCCTTGTACTACTGTAAGACCCAGCCACAACCCATCTTCAATGCTCTTACTGAGGGAAGGAGGATGTTGGCCAAAATCTTGCAATACATGGTCCCATCCATCCTCCCTTCAATACAGTGCAGTCGTCCTGTCCTCTTTGCAGAAAAGCACCCCCAAAGTATGATGTTTTCTTCCCCATGCTTCAGGGCTGGGACAGTGTTCTTGGGGTTGTACTCAGCCTCCTTCTTTCTCCAAACATGGCGAGTGGAGTTGATACCAAAAAGTTCTATTTTAGTCCCATCTGACCACATGACCTTCTCCCATGCCTCCTCTGGATCATTCAGATGGTCATTAGCGAACTTCAACTGGGCTTGGGCAAGTGCTGGCGTGAGCAGAGGGATCTTGCGTGCGCTGCAGGATTTTTAATCCATGACGGCGCAGTGTGTTACTAAAGGTTATCTGTGGTCCCAGCTGTATTCATGTCATTGACCAGGTCCTCCTATATAGTCCTAGGCTGATTCCTGACCTTTCTCAGAATCATCCTTACCCCACAGGACAAGATCTTGCATGAAGCCCCAGCCAAGGAAGACTGACAATCATCTTGTGTTTCTTCCATTTTCTAATAATTGCTCCAACAGTATTTGCCTTCTCACCAAGCTGCTGCCTATTGTCCTGTAGCCCATCCCAGCCTTGTGCAGGGCTACAATTTTGTCCCCGGTGTTGTTAGACAGTTCTTTGGTCTTGGCCATAGTGGAGAGGTTGCAGTGTGAGTAATTGAGTGCGTGGACAGGTTTCCTTTATACAGGTTTAAACAGGTGCAATTAATACAAGTAATGAGTGCTGAGTAGGAGGGCTTCTTAGGGCATGTTCACACGACGGATTTGAATGTGGTTATGACCGAGGGTTCCGACATGGTTTCCGCGGCCAAAACCACGTCCAAATCGCGCCCAGCTTATTAACATGGTTTCCTTTGGGAAACTGCGTTAATATTCACACGTCGCGGGTTTTGCCGCTGCTTTGGGGCGGTGTTGCCACAGGCGTCGCTTAGGTTGGTGCGCGGCTGGGCCGCGACTGGCGGCGCGTTTTTGCCCCTGCCTACTAATTTGCATGGGGGCAAACCCTCGCCGCAAGCCGCGCCCCAAACCACGCCCCACTTGCGCCAAGACCACGCGGAACCCGCGGCCAAATCCATCGTGTGAACTAGGCCTGTGCTGTGTGAAAGCACCCTTAAAGAAAAACTCACAGGTCTTTGAGAGCCAGAATTCTTGCTAGTTGGTAGGGGATCAAATACTTATTCCATGAAATTAAATTAAAATTAAATCAATTTAAAAATCATACAATATAATTTTTGGGATTTTTTTTTAGATTCTGTCTCTCACAGTTGAAGTGTATCAATGATAAAAATTACAGACCTCACTATTATTTGTAGGTTGGAAAACTTGCAAAATTGTCACTGTATCAAATACTTATTTTCCCCGCCGCATGTGTTGGCATATATAAAAAGATTGTTTTTGGTGATCTGGATCCATACAAGGTCTTTGTGACATTGAACAGGAAATGTTGTCATGGAAATTTCTTTTACCCCAGCTCTGAAAAGATAATTTCATAGAAATTCAGAATTGTCATTACCTTACCAACTGTAAGTACATTGCCTCTAAACCCCCACATAAACTTTAATATATCTCCATGTCAACCATAGGTGAATGCCAGATAATCCAATCTACATTTAATATATTGATTAATGTTTTAAACTTTGTGATTTTTGAAGATTGTTCTACATTTCAGGAAAGAACTGACCTTAATGGCCTCCATAGAATTGCACATAGATGATCTATACAATTGCTCTGAAAGGTCTTCTCCCTGGAGAATATATGATTTAATAAGTCCATGGAAACACTGAGCTCTGCCAGATCTGTCATAATACAGTAAATGTGTTTGTTTTCCTCCCACACCAGTCGTTGAACTACAGAAATTGTTTGAGCTTTTCCCACCATTCACTTCACTGAAATGATTTACTGCAGTTGAGTTTGAGACAAGTTCAGTATCATGCTCTGGTCCTCATTATCTGACGGACTCTGACCTCTGAGATGTGTAATTACACATAATATTGATCTAGACAACAGTGTTGGGGAAAAGGAAAATTAAATTCTTCTCTGTCAGAAGCTGTTATGAATTAAATTAGTCAAAACTTTGAAAGTGGACTTCTAACATTAACAAGTATGAGTAAACGTAACTGACTTAAGCATACTTCTAATATAATAGTTAATACAACTTGTACTGGCCCACCTGAGAACCAAAGAGTCATCTAGTGGACTCAGGTTCTGACCAAATAAGGGGCTCCATATAAAGTAGGGCCAAAAGTGACCAGCAGAAGCATTAGAAGCTGACCTTATGGTCAATTGCTTACCACTATGGTCTGTTCATCAGTTGAACAAAATTAACCCATTCAATGTTTTTGACATTATTTCCTCTATTTCAGATCCTTTATGTGGAATGATAGCAGCATGTCTGTGATGCAAATTAGCTAGATGTGCAGGTACTGTGTATAGATGAAAGTTTAAAGGGCTATACAAAATACATAGAAACCTCTAAAGAGGCATTTATGCTATCTATCATACATGAAAAAAACTTTGAGATTCTTAGTTCACACGTTTTGGTCAAAAAATGTTTAAGCCACCCCTGGCTTACAACGGGATCTCAAGGCGGGTGGTCCTGCGCTATCTTTACCTCTCAATAGAGCCAAATTCAGACTTCTCATTGGGTCTACCGACCTCCATAATCCAGAGAGAAAAATAAAAAAACACCAATCTTGCAAGCATACTACACTGATATAACAGCCTGTGGAGGTGGGAGAGGTGCAAGAAACTAAAATGGAGGCATCCCTTCTTCCCTCTGTAGATTAAAAGCAATATATACCAAATACAACGTATAGTTCTGCACAAAAAAACATTTCTGAAAAACACAATGTGAACCTGGGTGCCACTGGCAGGGTTATATATATATATATATATATATATATATATATATATATATATATATATATATATATATATATATATATATATTATATATATTATATATATATATATATATATATATATATATATATATATACACACGCATACCATTACCAGTGGCACACCAACTGCTAAAAGGGCTATACAATACATAGAAACCTCTAAAGAAGCATTTATGCTATTTATCATACATTACCTCCATAATCCAGAGAGAAAAATAAAAAAACATCAACCTTGCAAGCATACTTCACTGATATAACAGCTGGTAGAGGTCTGAATTTGGCTCTATTGAGAGGTAAAGATAGCGTAGGACCACCCGCCTTGAGATCCCGGTGTAAGCCGGGGGGTGGCTTAAACATTTTTTGATCAAAATGTGTGAACTAAGAATCTCAAAGTTTTAGATGAAAGTTGGGCCCCTGGAATTAATTCTTTTGTTAGGCATAAAGAACCCTATTCTAACCTTTCAGGAACCACTTGCGTAACAACCACCAGCTGTTTGCAAGGACATTCCTGAACGTCCGTGCAAAGTCAACAACTGCAAGGAAATTGTGGAGCTTCAGGAGGGGAAAGTGGCTTATCTCTTCCATCCTGATCGTGGTATGCACAACACTCAGTGAGCACTGTTTATATAGTTTTGCATGCAGCCATCAGGCTTCCTGCTCTTCAGTCCCCAGCAATCATGTGGTATTCAGGTGGCGGGTACTTACAGGAGCTGCTGGGTCTTAGAGTTATGATTTGTAGTGGAAACTAAAGGGTCATCTACATGGCATGGTTTTACAGTCCAATTTTTACACAGATTTCGGATTTCGAAACCGGTGAAAATGCAATTGTCAATCATTCCCATGGACCTCAATAAAAAATCCAAGCTGTAGTCTACATGGCTCATATTTTCTGAGGTTGGGTTTCAAAACCAATGGCTTTGCAAAAAACTTGGAACATATAAATTCTTCTGCCAGATTTACGGCAGAAAATGTACTGTATATGGGCTAGCCGAATCCGAAATCCGACCGCAGAATCCGCCCTTGGCAAAAAATGAAAACAAATTGTAAAATACTGCTGTATTCTGCTATAGAATCCGAAGAGTATTTTACAATTGCTGTGTGGACCTTACAAATGTCTGCATGTACCAAAAAATGTGGCCTTTTTTATTGCTTAAATGCCGACATGCTTACTCTCCACTTCACATTGTAATTTTTCTATTTTTAAGTTGTTCTACATGGAGATTTGAATGTTGAGGTGGATGACATACCACAACATTCCTGTGAGTGGTTGTGTGGGTAGGGCCCAGTGCACTGCTCCAGCTATGGTCCTATACTGCTGTTGATAACACCATAGTCCACCTCCCAGTAACCTAAAACCAATGCACCATGGAACAAAGGCTAGCAAAGTATTTGAATAACTGCATCATGGCAGGGTGGTGGTGGGGAGTCATTAAAATGCTTGGTGTGCATGTCCAGTATTGTCTATTGAAGGACTCAACAGAAGGCTAGATATACAACCTGGATATACTAGCACAAGGTCCATATACATACACCTGGTACCTGAAGACTTGTTGGCATTGAGTTCATTGTATTTTTTTTTTCTCCTGCCACTATACCAGGAAACATGCTACTGAGTCCGGCTGTGTTATATCCACAGTGCAATTTACCTGTCTAGGTGGGTAATCAACAAAGCTTAGGGTACATCTTCCTGTAATTTCTCCCTGTGTGATTACATTTGTACCCGTCCCACTATAGCTCTGATCCCTAACATTAGCACTTCTGCAGTGACTTTAACAGCTGTTATGCTGCAAAAATATAGCATGTTCTATTTTTATTATAGCCTTATTTTGTAAAGTCATAGATTATAAAAAGGTAAGACACAGTAAACAATTTTGAGAGATTTTATCCTGTGTATACATAATGATGATGATGATTATTAGGCTAGGTTCACACGGCTTAACTGCGGGACGTAATTACGTCCCGCAATTACGCCGTGTGGCCGGGGGCGGGAGCGGGGGAGGTAGCGGGGGGCCGGCACTTCGCCAGCCCATAGACAATCATTACTGGAGACGTAATCCATAGTTCTCTATGAGAACTGTGGATTACCGTAATGAATGGGCCGTTTTCAGCCCGTAATTTGCGCACTTCGACGCAAAATTACGGACCGAAATACGGCCCATTTTAAGCCGTGTGAACATGGCCTTAACCTTTTTGTGACTGTTAATGTTGGAAAAGCTGTCAGAGTGTCTGGTGTCATGTAAAGCAGGGGCTTCACTATCTGAGGTCAGCCAGTCCCCTGCTCTGGTGGCTTGGAGTTGAGAAACCTCAGAGGAAGGCGTTTTCCTCTGTTACTCTATTGCCATCCCTGTAATAAGATTGCAGGGCACCAATGGGTTTATGGTAGCTAGGGGCCTAATGAAGAACCCTAGGTTTGCCTCCAGTGTATTCCTATTAGGCCCTGCCAGAGAGAGTTTAATAATAAACTAATGGGAAAAAATTAAAAAACTATAAATAATTGATTTCACCTCACACCAAAAAAATCCAAACTATAGCACTAATAAAAGAGACAACAGGTTTTTTTTGTTAATATGCTTCTTTTAAAACAGAATACAAGAAAAAAAATACTGTTTTGTTATGCAAATTAAAAAAAAAATGCATATAAATGTATTGTTGCCATAATTCTACTGAACTAGAGAATTAGTTATTATGGTATTTTTACTATATGGTAAACGGCATGAATTTAAAACAAGAAAAACAATGGTTAGACAGGTTGGTTTTGTTTCTATTCTTTCCTGAAAGAGTTAATGAAAATGAACCAATAACATACTCCAAAATCGTGCCAATAAACCTCATCCCACAAAAAATAACTCTGTTATGTTTACTGGAATATTTCTTTCAAATGTTACAGCTTTTGTAATACAATGATGAAGAAAAACAAAAACAAATTGCTTGGTCGTTAAGGGGTTAGGAGTTGTTCACCCGGAGTATACACTCCGTGTTACAAGCGCTTTTAGGATCCGTCTTGGGGTCCGCTTTGTCGGTCCCCAAGATGGATCTAAACAATTAGCAGTGAGATTATCACTGCTCGCTTCGCTGAGCACGTAGCGGCGTTCACATGAGGGATCTCCTCTGCGTGTTTCAAAAGCGCAGCTCGGCTCCGTCTTGAAAAGAATTGCATGTCAATAATAACATTATATTGTGAGGTCAATGTGGGACTCTGATCTGAAAAATGTGGGCAGGACTTCTTAGTTTTTCAATCTGTTTTTCAAAAAAAGCAAGAGTAAGCACGCAGCCAAACACGCACCCAAAGTGCAGCAGAAACACACCGTATAGTTTTAAATAGGTCGTCTGCTGCGTAAAACGGATCAAGAATTAACTTGTCAATTCTTTGAACAGATCCAAAAGACGCATCAGAAAGAGGCATGTAAAACGCGCATCGGCAATCAGACATCTGAACACTGATGCGTGTTTTATATTGAAACTAATGTAAATCACACTGCACATTGTTAGATGCGTATTTGGGTCCGCTTTTGATCCAAAACACGGATCCAAACATGCATCTAAAAAATGCTGTGTGAACATCCCCTAATCTCATAGAATTTTGAATCCCATTTTTGGCTTTAAATCTATGGCCCTTGCGTGAAATCACAACTGGCCCAGGTCCACAGAGATTTACAGATGTAGGAAAAATGAGGCACAGGGTTCAACCTATATTTGTTCCACTCTCCAAGGGATGACATAATTCCAAATTGAATTTTTTGCAAATAGAGTTAAATTATCCATTAGAAGAGTCTAGTTTTCTGCAGTATGATGAATAAAGTGATTTAAAGAGCAATATCAGCAGAAAAGATCAGACAAGTATGAGGATGTAAGCAGCACTAGAGTGGCAAGCAGTTTACAAGGGATAAACCTTACGACTTCTGTATCTGTGAACTGAATCTAGAAATGTTTATGTCATGCTTAAAACTTAAATTTATTAGTTTCATTGGCTTAGAGGAATCTTCTAATTGTAAGCTCAAAAAGATATGTAAGTCAGTGCATTAAAGTGATATTTATTTGCTTTATTTTTTCTCTGATCATGCTGTGTGACTTAGTTTCAGCTTAACTCAGTTAGTGTAGAAATGTGTGATGTCTGACAATCAGGGCTGTTCCTAGGCTAAATTGCACTCAGGGTGTGGTCAAGAATCTCCCCCCCCTACTTAATATGTTGTGCCACAATGAGACACAGTGCATCACCATCAACCAGAGCCAAAATATACAAAAAGCTTTAACACTTTAATGTTCTACGTATAAAACTACTAAATAATAGTCATAGAATTACCAAATAACACCACTGCATAAAACCGAAATCCCAAGTCTAAGTCCTATGCACTATTTTTTGACTGTCTTCTTAATAAATCAGTCTAAAACTTGATAATAGGCCGACTTCCTACAAACTACACTTAAAGGTAATGTGCCATCAAAAAATGACTTATTGTTTAACTCACGTTTTTATGTAAAACAAATTTTAAAACATTTTTTGGTTATTTTTTTTAAATTTTCGACATTACTTTCAATATTTTTTAAAAGGTCCGGCAGCTTTCAATGTGGCCATTAGGCCTAATAATAGTCTCACATTTCCTGTTCTGTAGAGAGAGATTTTCAGTCGACTGCTCATTATCAGCAAAAGCAGGGTTAAACTGGGAGGTGACACTAATGTGTATAGATAACACAAGATCCACCATACACAATAGAAGATAGTCACAGTTCGCCCTCTCCCCCTCCATGCACACTGATTTCTTCCCAGGTCACAGGGTATGCCTAGAAAACTCTCCTATAGAAGTCAATGGGATTGATCCTGTTCACAGGTTCCTATGTCCATGAAGCTGCTGTAAAGCATCTCTCTAAATGCTGCTAAAGCAATGCAGGCAAGAATGCTGTCCCCACAATCATATACAGATAACAGAACTGAGAAATCTACGATCAGAAAATAAAAAGGGATACGAAGAAAATAATATGGATCAGGGTCTTGTTTTAATAAGTAAAAAAAATGGTGACAGATTCCCTTTTTCTGTTTTTCTGTATTTCTCAAAATTTGGTGTCTGCCAAGAAATGTCACAAATTTGTGTAGAAATTTGGTGTGCACCATAACCATGACTTTTTGAGGCACAGATTGTACCAATTTCTCTATGTCTGCGATGTCCATGTATAACTGACCAAGCAATTACTTGGTGGCGAAATTACATTATAAAACATTGGATGAAAGTAGAGTTTTGTATTAGATTACCCCAGCGATCAGCTTTATTATGGTCCTTGAGGTTATGTGATATCTCACCTGAAATAAGTTTGCCTACTTATAATGAAGGACTTTATGGAAGAAAATAGCAAAAAACCCTACTATTCGCTCCCTCGCTATCTAAGTAATTCTCTTTTGGTTATCTGATAGTACATTCTAAATGGATTGGACTAACAATGTGATATCCAATTTAAAGAACATTTTTGAAGGGACCACATTTCATTTATTTAATTACATATCTAAAATTAATAATTTTCTAAAGACTGTGACAAATACCTACAACTAAGGTATTTTATTTTGGACAACACCACTAATCACCCTTGTATGAAACACACTTTTACGACCCACAAAAAATTTACTAATTTTATTTTCAAGTCATTATTTACTATCATGCTCTTAAAACAGCTATTTTATTAACCAAATATGTCAATTTGAACAATGTTGATTATTTGGAACATGGCTTTTGTATTCTCGCACGTCAATAACTGATATTAAATAAGCAATTTATCATAAAAAAGGAACATTTTCTTAGGAAAAATATGAGTTTTGAAATTTGAAAAGCTTGTCTCATTTCTCATCATTCCCTTCTGTTCTCAAACCTCTCCTAAAGATAATTGACTTTAAACGTGCACTTGCATGATATTCCCTTATGACTTGTCAAAACCAATCTAGTGCCTTAGAGACAAGAGGTCAGACAAAACTGGTCTTCTGTAATTTTGCAGTTTGGGAACTCTATAGGTTTTCAAACAAAACCCTAGCTATTTTATGAACCATGTAAAAAACACATTGACCAATTCTTGACCGAGTCATTTCCTTTTCCTTAGTACATGCTGGTTTCAACATTATAGCGCTTTCTTGCACTCAGTTATTCTAATAATTGTTTCACCTTTTATTTGACATATGTTAGGCTTTATTTTTGTGTAATCTTTACTTTTTTTTTCTTCTTTTTTTTACTCTGAGGGCAGTCAGCAAGGAGTTAAGACATGTGTTTGTCATACAACTTTTTTTCTGAACAACATTTTTATTGGAAGTGTTCAATATTTAAAAACAAAACATACAAATACATGACACTATAGAAACAGATATCGCTTTAGCATATGTCAAAAAGCACAAAGCAGTCTTACGACACGGAAGGCTGGCTGCTAGACTGGCCGCTGTATGGCGTGCAGGTGAAACTGGTGAAAGGAGAAGGGGTAGGCTGAGTCTCTGGTGGTGCTGGTGGTAATCGGGCGATGGTGTGTGGCACTGGTACTGATCCTTGCTCATGCTGCTGATGGACATGGGCAGCAAAGGAATGCTTGGTCTTGGAAGTGGTGGAGGAGGAGGAGGAGACAGAGGGTATGACAGTGGTTGGAAGCCCAGGACCTGTATGGCCTTTTTTCGCCAAGTTGTTCCTCCATTTCAATTCATGCTTTCGCTGCATGTGACTATTCATGTTCGTGGTGGTTAACCACTTTAGATTCTTCCCTCTACTGATGCGTTGACGGCAAATCTGGCATAAGATGTCGCTGGGCAAATCTGAGGCTTGATCGAAAAAGCCACAGGCTTCACAGGTCCTGGACCTTTTCGACGGAGATAAGCTAGTTGCGGTGTTTCCGTTGCCACCACTGACCATGGCTGGTGGATTAATGTCAGCGGACTTGTGCGACCGCCCTCTCCCTTTATTAGACTGCAACCGTACCGACATTACCCCATCTTCCTCCTCGTCCACTGATGACGCACTCGCAAGCAAATGCTGCTGAAAAGACCATGTTGGATCCGTAATGTCATTATGACATCATGACAAACAGGAGTACAAATATAATTTTCTACAAATTATCTAACAGCTGCGGTCTTTTCAGACAGTTGGCAATCACAGATAGAAATAGGAATTTTTTCTACAGAATATAGAATAAATATGGTATTTGCCCACAACTGACAAACAGGAGTACAAATAGAATACACTCTATAGAATAGTGATTTATTGTGAGAGATGAATGTAGCTGTCTATGATGCAGAAGTTCAGCCCACAACAAAGGTCAACCCCCCCCCCCCCCTCCTACGACACTGGTGGCAGGCAACGCATAAAAAATAGGGTGCTATTTTACGGTGGCTTGAGAGGACAAATATAAGTAATAAATGCAGAACAGCCCCCCACAAGGAAGTGACACCCTGGACTCAGACTGTGGTGGATGGCAACACAGAAATAAAATTTGGTGATATATCACATTGACTTGAAAGGACTAATGAATTATAAATGCTGACGTGCACCTCACAAGAAAGTGACACCCTGAACTCCGACTGTGGTGGATGCTGGCTATGCAGAAATTAAATTTGGTGGTATTTCCTAGTGGCTTGAGAGGAGAAAGATGTCTGATGCAGGATCTGCCCCCTCCCTGAAGTAGGCGGGGCCCCCCCACAGCTGTGCTGTTCATTGCACTGGAGCTGTTTCAAAATCTCTAACTAATACTAACTAGAATTCGGTAATCTTGCTGTACACTAATCTAACTACTTTATCAAAGATCCTTTTCAGTTGTAAAATCTCTGGGAAATAATCTCTACTAGCTTTTAAAAAAGCTCAGCAGAGAGACAGTGATCCATTCTGTTCGCTGTATAGGAGCTAATGGCGCCGATCAGGAAGTGCAGTGACATAGATAAAATGAGGTCATGTGATTTCAGCAGCCAATGAGATCCCTACACACGCCACTGGTGACATTCTTCACCACCCTGTACTCTGCGCTGATTGGCTGGCCGCCAAAATTACAGGAAGCGCGAAAAATGGCGCAATTGGAATACATGATAGGCGATTATTGAAGAGAGAAATAATCTCTTCATCGCTGAACCAAGATTTTAGTGAAAATTTGCCTGATTTCAACTTTTGCCGATTTCATCGCTCAACACTAGTAAAAATGCATTGCCATTGGGAAAAGTTAGTTGTACCAAGCAGATTAGGAGTTGTGGCTGACTTTAACTTGACCATACTATCACAGCTTTCTGTGTTATCTGATCTTAAACCACAGCAAAAGCCATTGAAAAAGCTGTCATTTCATGGTACGTTATCTGTCAGGTTACACTCTGCCACCTCTAAATAATTGTCACGAATGCCCGTGCGACCCTCGTCCCGGGTCGCGGGCGCATCTGTGCCCCCACTCCGAGCGGCGCCCCGTCCCGCACCTCGGGTCCGGGGTCCGCTCACTCCTCTGCCCCTACTACAAGCCACTTACCCGACCATGCTCCTGTCCCGTCCGTCTCGATCCCTCAGCACGCGCGGCGCCGCCCCTGTGAAATTTAAAGGGACAGTGCACCGGTAATTGGTCATTACCGGGCACGGCTCCTATTTAAGTCCGGCCTCTTCCTGGCGGCCCTCGCCGGATCCTTAGTGTTCATGCCTTTGGAGAAAGCGTTCCAGAAATCTAGTCTAGTCTTGTCTACCGTGTACTGAACCGCTTGCCTACGTTTACCGACCACGAATCTTTCCGCCTGCCCAGACCCTTTGCCTGTCCACGTCTACGAACCAGAGCCGCCTGTCCTGACCTTCTGCCTGTCCCCGACTACGAGCCTGCCTGACGAATCTGTACCTCACCTACCCTTGTCCGCCACCGCAGGCAAGTCCCGCCAGTGGAAGCGACCTGGTAGATTCCCACCGCAGCAAGTCCATCCCGCTTTGCGGCGGGCTCTGGTGAATACCGGGACCTACTTAGATTCCGCTTCCTGGTGTGGGCTTCCACCATCATCTGCGGTGGTCCAGCGGATCCACTACCTGACCGTTACAATAATTAAGTGGTACATATGTAGATGAGTTGAATTTGCATAACACCCATCTCTTCTATTTATTAGAAAAGGTTTCTTCTTTGATAAAAGCAGAGGCGAAAATGCTCTCAAGCTAACAGCTGTCATTAATACCATTAATACCTTTTTTTTGTTATTTAATTAGGAGGGT